>PVIH01018330.1:0-38856 GCA_004025045.1 Sigmodon hispidus | reverse complement strand
ATGTATGAACACATAGGATCTTCTTATTGTAGAGGAGTATGTATGAACACATAGGATCTTCTTATTGTAGAGGAGTATGTATGAACACATAGGATCTTCTTATTGTAGAGGAGTATGTATGAACACATAGGATCTTCTTATTGTAGAGGAGTATGTATGAACACATAGGATCTTCTTATTGTAGAGGAGTATGTATGAAACACATAGGATCTTCTTATTGTAGAGGAGTATGTATGAACACATAGGATCTTCTTATTGTAGAGGAGTATGTATGAACACATAGGATCTTCTTATTGTAGAGGCAAGACTTGATTTAGACTTCAACTAATTTTGATTTGGGAATATGTGCATAACTATAATGAGATGTCATGGCCATGGGACCCAAGTATGAATATGAAATTGACTTGTATTACATATACCTTGTACATATTGTTCAAAGACAATTTTATACTCTAATTTAGAATAACTCTGAGCAGGTAACCAAGTTTATGGTGTGAACTCTTCTGCCAGTGTTGAATTCTTGGTGCTCAAAAGTAAAGGATTTAAATTTTGTGCATTCAAAGTAGTGATAGCAAATGTGTGAGAAATGTTTGCTTAAAAAGGATAATGGAAGCGAACATGGACAGTAAGATCAAAGAGTTGGCACTGAACCTGAGCGAGTGCTGAGATGCTCAGTCTGACAACTTGACACTGTACCTAGTACACTGTTTTCTGTCCTTTTGCCTCAATGCAAACTAAATCTTGTTTGCATTGTGTCATAACTAAATTCTCAGTATTTACTAATTTATGCATACTTATAACTCGGATCTAGTGTTTGACTGAAACTTGTCACTTTTACCTTGGTGTCATTTTCCTTCAGACTCTTGTTGCCTATGGCATATGTGTCTCTGGCAAGTGACAGCTGCTGGAAGTAGTGTTATTTAAAGTCTGCCACATCGCCATCTTTTAATGTCTTGTTGCTCTTGATTTTCTTAAGTGGCTGAGAAGACCAAAGAGCAAGTGACAAATGTTGGAGGGGCAGTGGTGACTGGTGTGACAGCTGTTGCCCAGAAGACAGTGGAGGGAGCTGGGAACATTGCTGCTGCCACTGGTTTTGTCAAGAAGGACCAGATGGGCAAGGTAAGGCTGCCTGTCTTATACTACAATGATAAGCCAGGGACCACATGATCCCTCATATGCATCAGAAAGCAGCCATTAGATGTGTATTGAGGGGAAGGACTGCACTTTTATAGGGCTTTTATTTTGACACACTGTAAACTCCTGGGAAATATCATGCATACTGTACAATGTCCTTCATTGTTTTAGTTTCTGGAAGAAAACTGCAGAAGTAAACAATATAGTAATTGCTAAAGAATTGCTGACATTTCAGCAAGAATGAATGCTTTTATAGAGATGGTGGGTCTGGAATTCTTCTTTGTGGGAAAAGCAGTCGTTGGTTTCCATTCCTAATTCCTAAATTCCCAGGATGAAGATCTTTAATTTGATTTCTTTGTAATAACACAATCTCTTACTAAAAGACATATTTGCATACCAGATATCAACTCAATACTAAATCTATGCTTTTGAAAACTGAGAGACTTAAAATGCATGCTAAACACTTATCAGATTTTCATATGGTGTTTCTTACATTTCCAGAATTTTAAATGTGCTTCAGAATAAATATGTGGCTCTAATGATGTATAATAATGTATAATATGTATAATAATGGAGTTTTTTTTTAATCAGAAAAATACAAAAAACAAAGGACAAAAGGAAGGCCATCAACAGAACCTCAATTTAAAACTATTTTCTGATTTTACAATGAGAAATGTGGAATTTGTAGAGGGTTATTGAGTATCAAGTTCCTTCAGCCTCTTGGGGTTAACTGGATGATCCTAGCATACATCTATCTAAATTATCACTTTCCTAACAATGTCCAATATATATAGCTTCTACTCATTGTATAGATTGAACTATGCACTACTACAGTTAGTGGAAGAATTCATTGCTTTGGATGTAGGAAGGCAAGGAAGCATGTCTTGTTCATTTCTCACTTTGCTTGCATTTAAAATATGCAATAAATCACAAATGGTTCATTAAAAACACTTCACATCAATTTGGTCTTGTTTTTTGTCTATTAAAATACCAATTCTTATTTTAATATTCTAAGGCAGAAACCAACCAATGTTATAAAATTAAACATTTGCAGATATTTCTCTTATGGGTATTGTAGGTTGTTAATTTTTTCTAGTATAAAAATGAATTCATAAACAAAGATATAAAATTCAGTGGGTTTGAAATTAAAATGGTTGATCTTCATATTATACTGTATATTGAGTCATTTGCTTGGTAGGAAAACTTATGCTCAGTGACTAAGAAACTTTTGTATGTGATGAAGAAATTCAAATACTGTAGCAGAAAACTAATAAAGTCCAATTTAGTGACAAAGTTCTAAATATCTATAAAAACTCAAGGAATATTCAAATAAATGCTACTAATTGTGGAATTGTGTTTTTATTTCTTGATGCTGAACAGATACACAATTTAAATAAAATCCTCAAATTTATTTCTAATAAAATTCAAAATACTTCATTTTATCTTTCAGATTCTAATCAAATGATCTTGGTGAAGATCACAACAAGTACTTGTTTATTTTTAAGCTTATTGTCAGTGATCTCATTTGGTCTATTTTAAAGAAATAATGATTGTGTATGGAACAACAGGGCTTTAACCAGTGGGGCTCATAGACAGCTGCCTCACTGAGGTGGACTAACCTCACTGCCAGTCTTTGGGTGCCCAGGATCCCTAGGAACAGAAACACTGGGAAAAGAGCAGTGAGCAACCTTACTTTCTTAGAGTATTTGCTTCCTGGGAGATGAGAAGATGGGCACACGTCCTTTCTCCTCCTCCTCCTCCTCCTCCTTCTTCTTCCTCCTTCTCCTCCTTCTTCTTCTCCTCCTCCTCCTTCTCCTCCTCCTCCTCCTTCTTCTTCTTTCTTCCTCTTCTTCTTTGTACAGAATTGTGCTACAATAGCTACAATAGTTCATTTCTTTACACTGTTATTTCCTAAATTCTAAATTCATCTTATTTGGACATTTCTGCTCTTGTGTATTTTATCAATTTTTAGTATCAATAGAGAGATATGGTTTCAGTTAACTAAGGTGAGATTAGTCCCTAGCTTTAATTAGATAGAAATAACTAAAAATTGTATTTATGGAACATAGCACAGTGTTTTAGGAAGTATATATACATCTCCAAATGATCACAGCAATTAAGATAATTAGCACTGTCAACACTTTACATGACTCTTTGTCTTATTGTGGTGACAGTTTAGGTATACAGCCAAACACTATTAACTCAAATAACTATGCTGCTTATAAGGTTTCTAGGACATTCCCTATATCACTTCCCCGCAAATGAAGCTTTATGTTTTATGGTCATCATCTTGCCATAACTTTCTTTCTTCCAGACCACCTGTTTCTAACCTGTTTCTAGCCTGTTTCTATGAGCTTGATGTTTTTAGACTAGTATGTAATAGAATGGTTTTAGATTCACATAGAAGAGTTTGAACAAAATGAAACTTTATTCATAATAAAGATGAAAGAAGAAATAAAAGAGAGATCATAAAATACGTACCTTTCTTCATTCTGACTTATTTTTCATTGTAGCATGTCCTCAAGGTTTATCTGTGATATAGTTATCCGTATGCAATGATTTCCTTCTCTGTAGGCAGTTTGAAGGCTGAATAGCATTTATTTGCACACATGTGCATACACCAGTTTCTTTACCCGTTCAGATGCTGGTTATTCTTTTGCTTGCCAGCATACCTTGAGTATTGTGAGTGGCTTCTTTGTTTATACCTGTGAGTATGACTGCCAGACTATATGACAGTTGTGCTTTCAGGGTTTGAGAAACTTGCATGCTGTTTGATAACGGTTCTATTAGTTACATAGCAGCTGGAGCTGAAGCTTCCCTGTCTTTTGCATCATCATGATGCTAGCCCTCTGTTGTTGTTTTAGATGACCACTCTAATGGGTATAAGGCAATATATCATTGTGGTTTTGAATTGCATTTTCTTAATGGTTAGTGATGAATGGTTTTTGTGTACCCCTTGGCCATTTTATGTCTTCTACAATAAATATCTATCCAGACAATTAAATTAATTCATTGGGAGTGGATGTGCATTTGTGTGTGTGTGTGTCCACATGTGCATGTATGCATGGGTGTTGTATGTTGTTTGCATGGGTATATGTGTGTGAGTTTGTGTGTGTGATATGCATGTATGTATGGTGTATGTAGTGCATCTGTGGATTATGTTTAAATGTGTGTATGTATATGTAGTATGCAAATGTACTTGTTGTACAGGCAGGTATAGAGGCCATAGGTTGACACTGGGCTATCTTTCTTAGTCAGTTCTCCTAGGATCTACATTTCCCAGTGTTAGATTTGCAGGTGTGATCTGCCACGCCTCGTTTTTAGTGGGTGTTTGGGATCTAAATTCAAGGATCCCCTGTTAGTGCATCAATTATGTTACCCAATGAGCCAACTGCCCAGTTACTTTTGCTCATTTTTCTTTGTTTGAAAATAGATCCTTTTTATACAGTATATTCTGAATATTTCTTCCCATACATCAGCAACTCCCAGTTCCTCAATGTCTCGCTTCCCATCCACATCTACACCCTTTATGCCAGTCCTTAGAAGTCAAACAGGTAGCTAAGAAATAATAATTAGATCAGATTAAACCAAAACAAAGAGAAGAAAAAGAGCCAAAGAAGAAGCATGAGAAACATACATGAACACAGATACATACATACTTGCACACACAGAAACCGCCCCCCCCCCCGCCACAAAACTCTCACAAAACCAGGAGCCATAATATATATGCAAAGACCTGTAACATTAAAAAAATGCCCTGACAAAATATTGTGAGACCAAGAACATCGAGAGATGCAGTTGAGCTTGTTTTGTGCTGGCCGTCTGCTGATAGACATGAGACCTACCCTTAAGAATGAGTTTCTCCAGTGAGGCTCCTGTGGAGAAAACTAAATTTTCATTTGCAGGTAGTTATCACCTGGAACTAGCTTCTGGGTTAGGGGTTAGAGCATTTGTTCATATCATCTTTCTGCATGAGGTCCAGTGCAGCAGGCCCTATGCATGTGTGCTGCCACAGACTGTGTGAGTTCATGTGTGTCTGTGTCGGTACAGCTGTGCTTAGAAAGTCTGGCTTCCATGGTGTTCTTCATCCCTCTGACTCTGGCACTCTTTTGTCCCATTTTTAAAACAAGTTATTTACTTTCTATTGAGTAAATCAAGTTCATTTTTAAAAAGATTAACACCTAACAGATGTGTGGTTTGCAAACTGTTACTTCTACTCAACAGGTTACATCCGTATTCTGAGAGCTGGCTAATTTTCAGCTGAGAAGTTGGCAGTCTGATGTCACTTCCTTTGTGTGTTTTTGTAGCTTGTAGTTTTTTGGTCATGTTCAAAAAAATTATTGCTCAGGCAAATGTCAAGAAATTTTCTTTTATGTTGTTATATAGTATTTTCAAAGTTTGCATGCTGTGTTTGGCATTAAGTCCATTTTCTGTTCGCTAAGTGGCTATACAGTTTTCTAGTGATGTTTTCTGATGGTTTCCCAGTGCTGTCTCTACCATGTGCTTTTGATGCATTTGACACAGGTTGACTGATGTCCAGTCTGTGGGGTTACTCGTTCTCTCTCCTATCACATTTGTTATGTGACTATGTGCAAGTATACTATTGTTTTTGTTACTTTAGACATCTAGAATTTTAATGCCTCCAGTATGAATCTGCAATGTTGGTGTGATCACATATTATTCAAGGTGGCCTTAGATATTTAAGGTCCTCTGATTTGACATTTCTGGGTTTAGATCTTTTGTCTATTTTTGTAAAATGTGGCATTTTAATTGGTATCAGAGGCACATCTCATCTCTGAGCTATTTTGGCCACAGTGAACCTCTGATATTGTTGACTCCTCAGATCCACAAATACAAGTTATCTTCCCCATTTTCCTCTGTTTTCTCAATTTTTTAAATAAATGTTTTATAATTTTTAGTTTTTAGAGACTTTAAAACATGTATTATTTATTTATCTATTTGCCTTGGTGTTTGCCTGGAACTGGAACTACAGACAGTTGTTAGCTGCCATGTGGGTGCTGGGAATCGAACCCGGGTCCTCTGGAAGAGCAAACGGTGCTCTTAACCGCTGAGCCATCTCTCCAGCCCCGGTGACTCACTAAAACCTGTATTAAATTTATTTTGTTGTACTTTATTTCTAAGTACTTTATTTTGTTGATGCTTTCTATGCTATTGATACCCTTTAAATGAAATTATTGATTTTTTTCCCTAGAAACCTGTATAAAACTGCTTTTTAATTTTGCATATTGAGTTCATATTTAAAAAAATTAACCATTTTTATTGTTTGGTGTAATGTTTATAGTTTTTATATATATATGCACACATAGAATATGCACACATATAAGTATATATATATATATATATACAAAATGGAATAATCATTGACATGCCAAATGAGGAAAATTTTACAAGAGACTCAGTAAGTGATAGGCCTGATCTTCATTTAACTGTGTACAAAAGCTTATCCGTTGCTTCAAACTCATTCAGTTGACAGTAAAAACTGGCCAATATACTTTGTCAGAAATGCAAACTGGGAGTGACTTTATGTAAAGCAGGTCAAACTATTCTTCATTTGGACTGAAAGAAAGATTTGCTCTTACCAAGAATTTTCAACAAAGATAGTTACAGGAGTCCATGCTATTAAATAACGGTATGGTGCTTACAGCTCAGAGCTTGTCACTGGAGCATTTGGCCAGGACATCTGGCCTGTTTGTCTTCTACAACTGCTCACTGGTGTTTTGTATGGGGCTGCTTTTCAAATTGACCATTGCTAAATAAATGGACATCTCTTAAGTTCAATGTAGAGTGCTTTGAAAAGTTGTAGCCAGACTTTTAAAACTGTTTTTAAAATGTGTAAAAGTACTAAGTCAGTTTTGCAGCTGCTGCCTTGAGTATATGATGTTGCTCTGTCTCATATACTGTTCCTGTAAGGCACTGACCTATCCACTTGGTAAGTCACAGTTTTCATCCAAGAAAGCTTGAAATACCAAATCTCAGGAGCGTTAATTATTTTTTCCCCAGAATCAAAAGGAAGTTCTGAAGCATTCATAATTTTGAAACATTTCATCAAGAGAATATAAATAATTTTGAAAAACTGGATTTTTAAACAATATACAACACATGTAGTCTATTGTCATTCCTTAATGCCTAAGAGGTTGTTTAACGAAGTGTGTACTGGGTGAAGAAGACAGAGGCAGAATAAACAGTCTCCATGTCAGGTTTGGCATGGTCTGTGATGTTTATCACCTCCTTCTTCCTGACTCCTGTTAGCGTGATTGACATATGCAGCACCATGCATGTTAATTTTCAACACTGAAATAGAGCTTGATCAGATGACATGTGCTGCCTCTAGGTGAGTCATTTTATCTTGATTTCACAAAGCAGTGACAGGCCATAGGCAACCTTTCAGGTTTCTCTGAAGCAATACACAGATTACAAGTAGAATCAAATGTCGGAATTAATGAAATACTTTCCTGCACATTATTCTTTTTCTCATTCAGTGGTTAATATAGTTAATGCAACACATCATCTAAGTCATCAGACCTCTGAGTCCTGTCTGTTCAGTTAAAGGTTGTCTACACAATTGCTAGAAATAGTCAAACCTAAATGAAAGCTTTCTGACCCAGTGAGTGACCCGCTCTGTATTTGTTGTTGGAGAGGAGTCCATCGACTGCATTGAGATCTTACAGGATAAGGAAAAATACAATAGGCTTAAGTGATTAGATTCAAAAGAGATAGTGTCTATAATATTTTTGTAATGTGATCCATATTCAACAATATTTTTGCTTAGAGGAGAATCTGTTAATTGTGTATACATTGTCCCTACTTAGAAACATACCCATTAGGTAGTTGTACTGTTTCTGACACTTTTTCATTGGACATATATGGATTAAGATAAATTGTGAATTTTAATGACTTTTTATGAATAAAGTCATATTTTTTTATCCATGTATCCTCTGTTCAAGCTCCCTTCCCCCTCCCACCCCTCCCAGTCACTCTCTTCTTCCCATCACTTTATCTTCTCCCCAGCAAGGGTAGGAGGTCCCAAGGTGGCTTAGTTCAGCATCCACTCCAGACAAATCCGCTTTCCTCACCCTAACATCAAGACTAGGTCACGTGTTCCTCTGGAGGGAATGGGCTCCAAGATGCCTGTCCAAGGTATTTCAGATCTCAAGCTGTTCAGTGGTTGTGGTTTGCAGCTTGGACATGCTTTGTTTTTTGTTTGAAGTCCACTAATGAGTGAGTATATCCCCTGCTTATCTTTCTTGGTTTGTGATACCTTGCTCAGGAGAATATTCTCCAAATCCATCCATTTGCCTGCAAATTTTAGGATATCATTTTTCTTACTGCTGAGTAGTATTCCATTGTGTAGATGCACCACAGTTTGTTAATCCATTGTTCAGTTGGAAGCATCTAGGTTGTTTCCAGGTTCTTGCCATTATGAATAATGCTGCTGTGAACATAGTTGAGTTAATGTTTTTGGGGTGTGAATGTGTGTCTTCAGGGTATATGCCCAATAGTGGTATTGCTGGATCTTAGTGACTTTTAATTAAGTATGGTTCTAAATGCAAAAGTATTCTGTAATTCCCCATAAACTGTTAAGAAAAATAGGTTACTGGGCCTTGGTTGTTATTGTAGTTTAATAGCACTGCATAATTTGCTTATATGTGATGGGTATATAGATGGCTCAGCAGGGAATGCATGAATCATGAGCACATGACCCCTACCTTGATGTATGTTAGTCAACAGATAGGATTATCTCTTGTGTAAAAATCTGACCATCATATGTGCATGCCCTAAGTTTATATCCATTATAGAAAAAGTTAAATTGTTTTGTTAGAAATAAAAGAGAATTATTATTATTATTCCAAATAATTACTAACCCTTGACAAATGTTAAGCTGGGTTTTTTTCAGTAGTGTATGAAGTACTCTTAGATAAATAATAACCATAGTGTTTTAGCTTGTTTAGACATAAGGACACAAAACTACTTCCACTCAAATTCTAGGTTTCATGGTTTACAATCTGCCAGAATAAAACTTTCAGCAGCATAAAGAAATGAATAAAAATGTTATAGGCCAGGCCAGGAGTATTTATGCTTGGAAAAGAAATGCATTCTGAGTTCAGCATACCAGTAGTAGAATCATAAGCATACATGTGAGAAGATACAAGCTATACAATGCAGTTGGTTTATTTCTTCATAAATGTTGGCATAGATTAGTGTTCTAATAAATGCTACATACAGCATGACAGTTTCATGAATTGGTCTTAGTTGTACGTGTGTGAAAATTTATTGCTAATGTCCCTTCACATACAAATATAGTGCAATATTCTTGGTAGGGTTTATTTGAGCTGCTACCATTATATGTAATGTGATTTCAAATTTACATGATTTTAAAGGGATAAAATCATGGTACACTCATCTGGACACACATGTTTTTACAATTGAACAAGTTAACCTGTCTGCCATCTCAGAGTGTTACTTTTCTTTATTTTTTAGTAACAGAAGCTAAAAGTTACTTTCTTGGAAAATGACTGTTATATACTCAGTATCAGCTATTGTTTTCTACTACCTGGACACACTCAATATTAGCTATTTTCTTTACATTCATGAACTCTCTAGACTTGCTCTTATAAGTGGCTTGTTTTCTTTTTAATCTCTTTCCCCACCTAACCCATATTTTAACTTTGTAAAAATGGTAGACTTATGTAGCATCTACAAAATAATGAAGAAATGATTCAGATGTGTTTTTATGTTATGATTTTCACTAGTCTTATCCCAAATTAAAGAAAAAGAGAAATAACTTGATTTTTGTTTTGTCACATGTAGACTTTGACTCTAACCCCATGGAAACATAGATTATATTGTCACTTGTCAAAAGGAAATGACAGAAGATGTCCTATAATTCTCAAAATATTCAAGATACCCAGAAATTCAGGACATGATACAACTACTTGATATTTTTAAGAATAGAAAAAACATAAATGAGACACGTTTGGTTTTGCATGGGAATATACATTTATGAGAAATAAAATTGGGATATATGCCATGAATCTAATTATTCTATCAAGAGAAAATGAATTATCAATTCCAGTATGAATAAATTACCTTATAGAAAACTTATTACAGTTTCCATCAACTCTTTAATTTTTAGATGGACTTTAAGGATATCTTCCCCTCCCCCCAGGGCAGTGGAATCATTAAACAGATATTTGTAACATTTTAATGGAGGTATTTAACCCCTATTAAAGCTAAAGCTATAGTGCATGAGAAAACAAAAAATAAAGTCTGGAGCCAGTGAAAATAAAATAAATAAAAATAATGAGAAAAAGTCTTGTATATTTCAACTTCATTTTTTCTTATCTTTTACAATATTACTAATTTATTTGGAACTCAGTTCATACGAATGAATACAGTTGCAGGTCTTTATATGCAAGGAATAAAATGACTAAGATTTTAGTTATGCTTGTAAGGGGACAACCTTGAAAATTCACAATAGTTAACTATCAGCAACACACACACAAACACACACAGACACAGCTTTTATCTTATTGTTGACCATCCAGGAAAAAATGAGAAATTCGTTTTTAAGTATGTTATATAGTTTCTTTAGGAACGGTATGCTGAGTTTAGCTTTGAGTCTTCAATTTTTGTTTAGTGGATTATTTGTTATTTGCTAAGTCTCTGAGAGAAAACAAGTGCTTCTTATATTACCAATCTTTGAATCAATATATTTGCAATACAAAGTGTAAAATTACTAGAATGTTTCATATTTAATCTAACTTTACAACATATGCAAAGCAGACACATTTCAAAAGATTTCCACTAATACTAACAAAATTGTTTATGGTAGCAACCATTCTTATATGGAGGACAGTCACTGGAAGTTTGAAACAAAGGTAGTTCATACATGTTCTGGTTAAAGTTACTTTGCATTTGCCTCTTGACCCATTGTGAGTCTCTGATCTTTATATCCAGTGCCTGGTTTATATGCACTGTTTACTTTACTCAGATGCATAGAAAAGGTGACTGGGTGTAGAGGGCAGCTCTGTAGGTCATGGAGTGTGTGGCATTATTCTCATCTCTTTCACCATGCGGATGAGGTCACTACATAGCGTTGAGCATGGACAATTTTATCTGTGGAGTAAAATTGCTTAGTGAAATGAGCTCAAAATGGTTTCTATTTTGATTCTATGGGTTGCATTTTAGGTCAGTTTTTTTTTTTCAATTATGAATTGCCAGGCCCTTGGCAACTCATTTAACTTTTCTAAAGCAGTGTTCTTCCTCTGTAATTGGCCAGCCAACTGCATTTGCAACCTCAGAGAAAGACAAACAATCAACTGGATGCATAGCTATGGCATTTTTTGTATAAAGAATTTTTTTAAAATATCTCTGCTTTAGACATATGATTATAGAGACCCTTACCCACTTTAGAATAGTTTAGCTTTATTAAGTGGTTGAACACCAAAATAAATAGACTTTGCTGAGGATTATCTTTTATTGAGATAATTAAAATGAGTCTCATTCCATGTCTTAGTCTCTTTCATGTTTCTCTGATAAAATTCTCTGACTTAAGCTACTTAAAAGAGAAATGCTTAATCTGACTCAGTTCAAGGATGGACTCCATCATGTCAGGGAAACTGGGGTAGCAGAAATTTGAAGCATTAAGTCATGTCAAAAACAAAACAAAACAAAAGCTGTCAAGAGCAGAGAGGATGAATGCTGGCATTTCACATATTCTTTTTTCATACAGTTCAACAACATCTTAGACCAGGGCATGATGCCACCCATAGTATCCTGGTTTTCCCACTTCAGTGATCGGATCAAGGTAACCTTTCCCAAGCATTTGCAGAGTCTCATCTCTCAGGTGCTTCTGGAGCCCATCAACTTTACAATTGAGATTAGCAATCATATCACACCACTTTTTTTTAAAATATATTTTTCAAAGCCACTAGGTTTTATTAAGTGTTATCTTTATGCTGTAATTAGGAAAGATTCTGATCAAATGATTTCTTTGAGAAACTGGCATAAACAAAATTTAAAGCCTTTTTTTTTTAATTGAAGAAGACCCAAGTGCTTGGCATTACATAGTAGAGGTATAATTATTTTCCTTAGTTTCTCTTGGTGCCGTGTGCATAAAGAATAATTCTAAGTATTCAATGGAACACAAATATCAGATGTCCTATGTTAATGACCTTCATGACTCTGTTTTTCTTTTTCTTAATCATGATTTCCAATCCTAGATAAAAGGACATTTAAAGCAAGTGATTAATCTCTCAGCATTCTGTATCACAAGCTATTCGTGTGTTGACACCTTTAAAGAACATTTTTGAGCGAAGGACAAGAAAATGACCTCATTGTTCTTGTGAGGTTTTACACCAAATCCTAGAAAGAACCCTGATGGCTTAGATGGTGAGAGGTCTATGGAGACCAGCTATGAAGTTGGCATCTTTATCATCTCATCCTTTTCCTCATACACATTACAGAGGAACACACAGAAAGTGTCTCCTAATGCTAATTCATCACACTGAAAGTTCCTAAAATGGGAGCTATAACAGAGAACAACTCCACACAGACACTTCAAAGTTCTTCCTTCCCCAAGTTTTTCAAAACTATAAAGGCATCTCTGCAGAGAGAAGAGGAAGAAAGAGGGACATGGAGTACCCTTGCTCTTGCATGTATTTGGTAGTCATCCCAGACCACTCTTCCATGTGTTTGAAATGTGTCCTACTGGTACATTCTCTAGCTAGGGCTTTGGAAAGACAACACTCCTCTGCTCCTTTCTCTCCTTGTGATTAGCCAGCCTACACTTCTTTCTAAGACATAATTGGAGCCCAGAGAACCTAAAAGTTTGTCATTCTGGTATTGAATCTCAGGGTCCAAGGTTGGCATGGGAAGGGCTCAGTGCTTTCTGCTGATGCTTCATATGGTGAGCACCTCTGTGTCACAGGTTAAGAAAGCATTGATAGAGGCATCCCTAGGAGACATGTAACACTGATAGAAAAACACTGAGGGTATGCTTTTCTGCTCTGTGTATTTTGTGTCCAGGAGTTTATCAGTTCTATGTTGAAATATAAGGTTATTTACCAAAGCATTTGGTTATGATATATTTCTTAACCACTAGAAGCTTGCCATAGCCACTAGGCTAAATACATGATGTCTCTTTCTATGTAACAGTGACTTGAACAGTAAAGTGAAGAAAAATAATGGGTGTCATATTGAGTTGCTTTTAGCAACAGTTTACTTAGCATTAATTTAAAAGATCAGATTATAACACAGCATTAAAGGTGGTAAACCCATGTGTTCTGTTTTTTACATTTTATTTATTTTATGAAAAGGTCTTTTATTTCTATGGATCTCCTTGCTCACCCATCCCTCCCTCTTCCCATTTCCTCCCAGGCTGCCTTCAGCCTCCCCTCACCCCGTCCCTGGATTCCCTTCCCAAAAAGAGCAGGAAGTCCCAAGGTGGGACAGCTCAGCTTGGTGCATTCTCTCTAAAGAGGTCTGATTCCTTATCCCAATATCAAGACTGGGTTAGGAGCTCCTCTGCAGGGAATGGGCTCCAAGGTGACACCCCATTTACAGGACCATAGTCTGATCCCACCCTCCAGGCTCTCTGTACTGCCCATGCAAATCCACAGTTGCCTACCTTTGGAGGGCCTAGCTCTTTTTCCTATGGTTCCCCAGGGGCTGTTTTTGATACAGTTGAGCTCCCGCCAGCCATCTCTGTGGGACTCCTCCTTATAATCCCTATCCCCTTACTCACACAAACTCTTCTCCCCTGTTCTCCAGCTGGAAGTAGAGCTCTGCCCAGTGCTCAGCCATGGATCTCTGCCTCCACCTCCATTCGTTGTTGGGTGTAGGTTAACTGATGATGATGACATTTAGGGTGGTTATTCATTTCATTATAGACGTCTTGTCCTTTTTAGGTACCCCCTCCATTATTGGTTGGGGACTTAGCCAGGGACATCCTGTGGGTTCTTGGTGGTTTCCCTAGCACCCAGTCTCTTTCTAACACATATATGGAGTGTGTGTGTTATGTATATGTGATTGTATGTGTTTCTAATCACTATCCTCCTTTAATTAAATTAAAGATATAAATTTTCCTTGTTGTTACACAAATTCCAACTTAAATTGATTCATAAGTCTTTTTAGCTTTGCAGAACTTGAAATTGATTATATGGCTATGTCCTTTGCTGCTCACCTATCCACATATATATGAATTGACCTAGTTAATTCATGTTATGTGTTTATAGCATGCATTATAACTGTAGTGATGTATAAGATTGTTTTGGAGGATTCAATACGCTGACTACTACCTTTAAATCCTAGTAGTCATTTAAGTCATTTATTAAGTGGATCTTGAAAATATCTCCCTCAATTATCTTGTCTACTCTTAGTTTGAAACTAGATTTTTGAGTGTGTGTGAAATATGTAGCTTATGACTATTAACACTCTTATATATTACACTTGACCTTAATCATCAAACCAATATTAAATACCATTTTGGCAGTTATCTTTCTTGTTAGCTTATGGTAATTGCATGCCATATTCAACTATCAGGACACATTTGAACAAAATTTTTCTAAGAGCTATGGACTTTATTGCCTCAGTGACTAATGTATTGACTTGTGGACATTTGACAAGTAGTTCTGATCATTTGAGTCCTCTTAATTAACTGACTTTGCCAATTCTTATCACAAATCTTTTGGATTCTGAAAGAGCTGTTCTTCCAGTCAATATGTTTTATGGTAATAAAATTCATGAGATTGGGTAATTTGTAAACAACTTATCACATTGTAAAGGCTGGAAACTCCAACATTAAGATGGTAGAGAATCTCATCTTTTTTCCAAGATGGCATCTTGTTGCTCCTCACAAGATAAACAGAATTGAAGGAGTAAACTTGTCCCTCATACCCCCTTACTGAATAAAAGATACTTCATGATTTAATTACCCCTAAAGAGCCCCACTTCACAGTACCATGACAATAGTGATTAAATTTGAGGTAATAGGTTTTGGGGACATTCAGGCAATAATAACAATTATTTTTATATTCAAGAATTCTTAGAATGTTACCCTCCTCTTTGTATTAACATCATTAATAACATGGAAAAATTCCCATCTTAAATATTATTTCCAATGTGCTTGTTATTCTTCTTGATATGTACAGAAAGTCACTAAAGCACATTTTGGGATATTTTTTATAACTATCATCATTTTATACCTAGCACTTAGATACATTCATAGTATATAAATTTATTTCACATTTAAAGAGGGATCTTATGGTTAGACTGAGAAAATTTTAACTATACATGTGTATATTTGTAAATAAAATTTAACTGTATATTTTCCTTTGGAAATAATAACTTCCAAAACAATGTAACCTAGCTCAAATCTAAATATACCTACTTGTATGTTTTTTTTAAATATAAGCAATAAAATAAAACACAGAGAAAGACCTAAAAAATATTATGCTCCTTATGCCTTTTATTCCAGGCTACCAGTTAGAAAAATGTAAATCACTTGGCAGAGAATACTACACTAGAGATTTCTTAGTGACAATGAAATGAAAGGGAGGGAAAAAGTGTGTGTGTGTGTGTGTGTGTGTGTGTGTGTGTGTGTGTGTGTGGTTTGTGTGTATGTGCACATGTGCATGTGTGTGTGTATGTGCATGTATACATATACACACGTGTACATATGCTGAGGCGGTATGGTTAGGAGGATGAATGAGATTATGCTGGAGGATGGAAAGCATGACTTTGTCACTGCTTGGTCTCTGCAGTTAAGGGAAAGCCAGTAAGTCCATTTGAAATCCTGGACTGAAATTCTTTAGAACTCTTCATCAGTGATGGTTTCACTATAAAGAGAAAAAAATATTAAACCACATTAGCGTTTTTGATTCAGGTCTGAAATTATTCAAGATGCTAATGGAAAACTGAGACTTTATTTCTCTATAGCTTATTCTAGTCTATCTAGATATTTGTCATTTTGGGCTATTTCTTCAAGTTTGACAAAAGTTTTTATTAAAAAAACTATTCAAAACTTTAGAGAAATGCTGTCTATTGTACTGCTGTTCTGTTTGAAACTATTGTAGATTTGTATCTTAATCAATGTGCTATTGCTATGAAGAAACACCATGACCACAGCAACCATTATTAAGGAACTGGGACTTGCTTACAGTTTTAGATGGTTAATCCATTGTCATCATCATGGTGAAAATGGAAACCACAAGTAGATATGGTTCTGGCGAAGGAGCTGAGTGTTCTATATCTGGTTCTATAGGCAGCAGAAAGAGAGAGCCACTGAGCCTGATTCAGGCTTCTAAAACCTCAAAGCCCTCCCCAAGTGACATATGTCCTCCAACAAGACCACAAGTCCTAATTATTTTAAGTCAGTGGTTCACTACCTGTGGGTTATGATCCTTTTGGGGTTGAAGGACACGTTGACAGGGTCATCCAAGACCATTGCAAAACACAGATATTTACATTATTGTTTATAACAGTAGCAAAATTACAGTTTTAAAGTAGCAATGAAAATAATTTTATAGTTGGGAATCACAATAATGTGAGGAAGTGTATTAAAGGGACAAAACATTAAAATGGTTGAGAACCACTGTTTGAAATTGTCATTCCCTGATAATTTATGATCAGAGCATTCAAGTATATGAACCTATGGGGGGCCATTCTTATTCACAACACCACAGTTAGCAATTCCTCTTCTGTGGAAGGGAATCAGTTGATGCCTTACAGAAGAATCTTGTTGAAAGGTCGTCATCTGCACACCAAGGAACATTTGGGTGCACTTATTGTTAGATAAAAAAGACATCTAGGAGACCTGGATATCAGTGAGAATTGAGAACAAGATTCTTGAGGGAGATACCATTCTTTTATTTCTATTCTTGCTTAACCCTCATCTAAATGATAGAGGTAGAGATGCCCAAAGCCAGCCATATAGCTCTTAGCCATTTGCCCCATTAATACAGAAGTGACTGCAGGAATAAGTCTCTCCTTATTATCCTACTAATTTAGGATATTTGTGTTGAATTAACAATTAGTGCCATATGGACATTTTTGAGAAATTGGTTAGTTATATGAATCATCAGTTTAAATTTTGATGACTTTATTATGGATTTATTTGCTCCCTTACTTTTCACTTTTTTATTCAGCAGTTTAACTAAACCCAAGTCAGGTCTCACATGAGAAGGTCTTTTGATGCCATAAAAACCAATTTTACTTCTAAAGTTAATGTCAAGATTTAGTGAAATATGATTATGATTTTTTTTGTCTGGTGTTTTATAAGAGCTGCCTTCACCTTCCACTGATTATATACATCTATAGTTTTCTTATAAAATTCAATTTCTGTGTGCTTCTCATGCTAGTTCCTGTAAGTTTTCTATTAGTTTGGTATCTGCTTTTTGAAAATTTCTGTTTTATGTGTTTTCCTTTTAAATAATTGGGAGACTTACAATTTCTTAATACTTATACTTGATACAATTTAAATGTGTTTTATCATATTTTCAGTGGAATCAGAGTTACTACAAAGGAGTTTTCCTATGAGCCCTATCTGTGGTTTTTGTGCATTTCACTGCACCTGGTTCATACTCAATGTCCTAGGATGCACTGAAGTACCATTGTGTCATTTCACCCAGTTTTATATCATACAAACTGTAGAGATTATCCTTTTTTCAGGACCTATTAATGCACAGGTATTAATATGTCAAACTTTGTCTGCCCACTCTAGATCCTTTATGTAATCTAAGATAAAAGTGCACTAATACTCAATTCTTCATTTAAGTAGAGGGTTTTGGATGTCAGATGAAGGTGAAACCTGCACAGTAACTTATAGGAATCTCAATAACAAAAATGTCTCCAAAGCATTCATATAGATAAATATACAGCATGTACATGCACACAAAATTATACATTGTCCTAGATTGCCACTATGTCTCTTCACATGAATATTTATTTGACTGTGCTGCTGTCATAAGGGCTAAGATACAACAATGGCTAAGATGTGCCCTGAGATGCAGAATAATGAGCATGACATCTCTACAGAACAGCTCTGATTCCTTTTTTCTATTTTCTTCCTATATTAAACTTAAAAATGGATCTAAAGAAGCAGTTTCTCCAGACTGTTCCAGCTCCAGAAATTTAGTTCAATACCTTTTCCTTCCTGATCACACTGGATCATTCAAAACCTCTTAACTTTTCAGCAGCCTTGAAGAGGAAAGGCTAGGATACTAAATCGTCCACAAATTTATCTTGAGGTTCTATCCAGGCTAACTTTTACTAAAAGTGGAAAACAGAATTGAGGATGTTAAGAGTTTGTTGTTGTTTATTTAATAGATAGAAAAAATAATATAGCATTATTTCTGTAGAGCCATGGTCCAAATAAAGACTTAAGAAAACATTAATCCTGCCTGCCAGAGCATCTGCCAAAAACCACAAGATTTTGGCACCACCCGTATGCTATATGATAATGTATGCAGAAGGTTTGGTTTCTATAAATTAGAATTCTAGAAATACTCTGTGTACTTAAAGATAGATAATGTAGCTTTCCTAGTGTCCTGCAGAAAGTGGGAATGTACTCATTAGCTCTCTGTTCAGGAACACATTGCTTCATTATTTACTTACTGAAACTAATAAAATTCATGTTTTAGAGATGTGGTGCTAAATGTTCCAGTTCTTGCCATAAAAGAGCTTGGAATTTGTGGTCTTTGTATTTCTTAGTGGCCTAGAAATTTTAATGCTTTATCTTGATGTTTATTAAACTGTACTGTGGTCAATGAGTATTACATTTCCCTGACAAATTATAAACTCTGTGAAGTAAGAACTGCCACCAATGAAACAATACATTTTTATACTGCTTTGCAAATTTAATATTTTACATAATTTAAAATGTACAACATAGTTATTTATTGCCATTTATTGTCGATAGTTATTGTGGCGGTTTGAATGAAAATAGAACAATAGAGAGAGAAACTGTTAGGAGGTATAACCTTGTCATACTAGGTGCGGTTTTTTTGGAGGAAGTGTGTCATGTAGGGTTGGGATTTGTGATCTTCTATACTCAAGTTATGCCCAGTGTCGCAGTTCACTTTATGCTATTTGCTGATCCAATTTTAGAACTCTCACCCACATCTCTGATACCATATCTACTTGCACGCCATGTTTCCTTATGATAAAGATAATGGACTGAAACTCTGAGCTGTAAATCAGCCCCAAATAAATATTTTTCTTTATAAGAGTTGTTATGGTCATGGTGTCGTTTCATAGCAATAGAAACATTAATTAAGACATTAATGCTACAACAAAAATAATGTAATTTTATCAAACAAACACATTTTAAAGTTTATAAAAAATCAAATAAACTCCAAATGTCATAAATGTAAGTGACCTAGAAAGAAAAGAGATGTAATGTACTAAAATTCCATTTCTGCCTGACTCATCTGGAGTATTGTACACCTCAGGAACTGAATCTATAGTCAAAGGATTTTCATGAATATAGTCATACATATTACAACATATTGCCATTTATTCAAAACTGCTAAGAGTTAAAAAATCTTTATCCTATTAACTATTAAAATCAGTGGAAAATGGATAGGGAAAAATGTATATCCTATGTATGTACAAGTCAATTTTAAAATATTAACCATTAAAAATCTTAGTTTAATTACTCTGAAGTTTTCTATATTTAGCCTGTTGCCTTTTAATAGTATCTATTCTTCAATGCTACCCTGAAACAGCAGAGGCCCTGGCTTTGCTATTCTTTGATGACTTGAAAGTTCATGGGACAGTCAGCCACCTGAAAAGTTCACCATGTATCCTTTGGATGTCCAAAACCAAAGCAGTAATAACAGATGTGCTGGGGAGTAAGGTGGGTTAGCTAGAGAAACCCATCAGTTGCAGCATGTTCTATTATTTGAAATATAGTTTGTAAGTTCCATACAAAGCTAATACTGGGCTTGGTATCTATTATTCAATAGTCAGAGTCCTTAATATTACTCACTTGAATTAAAAAGCTTTGTTCACCTGTCATTTGTCATTTGGCACATGATTTGCTATTAGCTTCATTCACAATTCACCATACTTGCGGGGAAGTCAAAAAATTCTTTAATAGGTGAATGGATAAACAAATCATGATGCATTCACTCCATAGAAATTTATTCAATGATGATTTAAAAATGAGCTATCACAGCAAAAAAAAAAACAACACATGGTAGAAATTAAAATATGTACTTCAAGTAAAATAAGGCAGTCTGAAAAGACTATGTATTATGGGATGTAGTGGTGCATAAAAGTTTGATGTTCTTAGGATGTCAAAATTCTTAGGATGATAACAAAGCAAAACAGTGGTTGCCAATGTCTCTGTACAGGTAGAGGGCTGAATGGTGGAGCTGAGGTCCTAAGTAGTCAGGGAAGTTGTTATGATGCTACATTTGTCCTTGTTGGTAATTTGTTGATTTATATAAAACAGAGGGAAGCCCAAGATAAACTGGTTTTTAGTACTATTATATCTCTTCTCATTAATTTTAATGATGAGACACAGTAAGTAAGACAAGGTGGGAATTAGGGGAGGGGAGAAAATGGAATGAATATCTGAAAATCTTCTTTATTCTCTCTAAACAGTGCACCAGAAGATCTACCCTCCCCCCTCCAGGTTATATATATTTCCATAAGACTAGAAACTTTACTTTGCATTTTTCTACCTCTCATATGGATTCACTTTGCTATGAGGAGAAATGCAAATATGTCAACACAGATGTATGAGAAATAATTTGTATCTCAAAAATAATCATGTCCCTATCGTGTTCCTCAAATAAAGAGGGGCAGAAGAGCAGAACATGTCTACTGTGCCCTGTATTCATGGAAGGTGGGAGGCATTATTTACACCTGCAATGTAGCTATAACCTGGGAACAGTGTTTATTGTTAGATTTCCATAGCACTGAAGCATTGAATAAAAGCTTTTGTCTTTCTTTTTCCTTGTTGTAAGATTTCCTGTAATACATTCAGTATGTATGTATTGTCAGCTTCACAGGCACTATGGTGCTGTTTTAGTTACTGATGGTTTAACAGTAACCATCAGTAACTAAAACATTTAATTTAGTCCATTTAATGTCCAGTCCATATATAACCTTAATTGTTTGTCATGCCTGGGAAATTATATAGTCTTCCTTTAGGATAAGACTACATAATTACATAAATACATTGCTTGTATTTATTACATTTACAGTATTGATCACAATTAATCGGCACCTAGAATGCACTAACTAAAAAACTGATCCCATGACAAATACGTAGTCCAATCATGTATTTCTACTTCCCTGCTTGTTTATAACATATGACAAGAGAATGCTACAGAAAGTATATGCTGTCCAAAGCTTCAGATCACCTCAGGGTGCATTGGTGCCCTGAGTATAGTGCTGTTTGCAAAGAGCTACTATTCATTATAAACATGTATCGTTTCACATGAGAAAGGTAAGGCAAGTTTTTAATAATCTTACTAACTAAGCAAATCAAGGTATAAAAGGAATTGAAGTGTTACCTGGTGTTTGCTCCAAGGCTGTGTGTACAAACATCCCAGAGACTAGGGCCAACGGAGTGGGAATTCAGTAAACATTTGGATTTTTACTTTTCCCCAACTATTTTGCTATACACTTCCTCTGTACTTATTATATTCCTGTAAGAACAGATGGCATGCACAGATTAGACAATTTAAAGAAACTTTATTAAAGGACAATTTATGGAGGGTTGTAATAAAAGCACATTAGACTAAGCCGTTAGACAATCAGGAGAGGTTGCCATAAGGAGAGGAAGGCAGTAAGGTAGGGATATGGGGTTGGGAAAGGGAAGACAGCAAGAAGAGATGAGAAGAAGGGGAGTAAGCAGTAAGCGCTGCCCTCCTTGCTGGGCTTGCCATCTGTGAACTCACAACAGCTTGCCTACCCTCGTCTGGCAGGGAGTGATGAGTGAGTGACTGACTGTCTGGGAACACATCACCTCACATGACCTTCTCCCCATCCCTCTCTTTCTTGTGCTTGTTATTGGCCAATGGCCAATAGTTGTATAGAGGTGAACCAGTTTTTAGATACAGAATAGTTGTTTACCTAGAACAGATTTCTCCAAAGGAAAGTTTCAAGTTACCTCAACTCTGTGGGAAAAGCCTGCTTCCCAGCTATCACTGCACAGAGGCTCACTATTCTCCGACCAGCCTCCAATGCACAGAACTTGTAGTAATGTTCCTGTTTCAGTGTCAGTGGTGTGAGACTCACCTAGCCCTAGTATAGTTGATATGGTTCCTCTTTTCAAGAAATGGCAAAGAGAGAAGGAGCCAGTGTCTGAAGGGAATCCATGCAACAACCTGTTAAAACAGACCTGTGCGGAGACAGCAGGAAAAAAATAGAAAAGGGCTCAGAAGTACATCTGGTGGTGTTTATGTGATTTATTAAAATTCAACAAGGAGTGAATAATATTTAATAAATGAGGCTTGTCTTTACAAAATCCTTGTGGGATTTATACAAGGATCTGTTAACAAAGGGCATGTACAACACTCATACTACAATCAGACAAGTTATGTAAAACATGAACAAGAAAGTAATAAGATGACATCGTGTTTGCACAGGGGATTTTGTGATATCACACATGATTCTCCTGCACTGTGTACCTTTACAAGCTGTGGTTTGCATAGTGATACAGCCACAAGAGATAGTAACCTTGACATTTTTGCAGCTGTACATGTTTGCATACATCAATATACATAGTCTATCTAGTTACTATCTGGTTCTTTTATTCATCTCCTCTTTGTTATCCAGAGTATTATCCACAAAATCTGTTTTTCACATTTTTACGATTCAAGCCTTTAAACCACTGTGTAGATTCCTGACATATTCTTCAATTTTGCCTTTCCCACTAGAAATGCCATGTTCTCAAAGCCATTTATCATTTTATTTACAGTTCCAGCTACATTGTTGACTTATTGTTTCTTCACATACACTACACGTTTACTTAGAATGATACTTTGTTTCAGCTTCAATAGATCAAAAAGTTCAACTTAATCTTTTCCTCACACAAGTAACTCTGCCTTATCAGTTATCATCATTGGAAACAACATTTTACTGTGAGCCACAACATGAAACATTTGAATACAAAATGCATTTGAAGTTTGTATTTCCCTTGTCTCTCATAAAATGATTCTAGGATCCCTATTCTTCCCACTGTGTCTTTCATCCTCTGCCCCATTCTTTCATTCAGATAATTCTGATGAAACTCTAACCTGGAGAGAACAGAAGACTAGCAATTTGTCTCCTGGGTGACCTTTCCCTCTGGTCAACTGCTAAGTGCTTGTGTCCCTAGAGGCATCATTTCCTATGAGTACAGATTTAACCAGGTCCTCATGATAAGTCAATATTTGTCCTAAGCTTTTAATTTTTCTCTATTGTTGTTGCATGCATATATATCCTGCCTTTTGTTTATTTATATATTGGATTTGCTAGTTATTGAAGATCCAAGAAATTCTAGCTTTTAATACAGTGCTTAATTAGTATTTCTTGTTTATCATTATACCTATGTCTAGTATGTGTAACTGGACAGATATTGCTAAGTCTTTGGAACTGAGATTCAGTGTGACACATACTCAACTGTGACATAGGCTAAATAGTCTGGACACCACATTACAAACTAGAAAGAAGCCTATTTAATCTACATACCAATGGTTTTGCATGGAATCTATGTAAGATTATCAAGAAACCCCTTTCTCTTTAAAAACTACTATGTATTAGAAATCCAGTGTACACTTTACACTCATTTCTCACAATTCACATTTGGCCTATTTAGAAACTATCAAAGTATCAGAAGTTGAATCATGCGGTGTAAATATCTTCTTGTACCTAATGTTAGTAACCAAAGGGACCATCTCTAATTCTCCTAATTATTAATCTTATTCATTAATACTTTGTAGCACGAATTTGGATTGTAAGAAAAGAGACCCAGAACCAAATGTGAGGGAGATTCTGAAATATCAGAGAGAGGAAACACCACAGTCAATTCTCACCCAGCTATCTTGCAAGCTCCTGGTCGCTTCTTCTCTGCTGGATTCCTAAGAGGCCTTAAATACACTTCTCATCAGCTGTATCCTATCCAGGTTAGGATTAAAGGTGTGAGCTACTCTATTTTGTAGCTAGACTTGAACTCAAAGAAACAGAGGAAGTTCTGTCTCTGGAGGTATGGGATTAAAGGTGTAGGTCACCAGTCTTTCTCTGTGCTGAGATTAAAAGTGTGTGCTATTGAATCCCATCTGTTTGTTCTTGTACTCAAGTATCAATAAATTTCTGAGTTTTGACTGTGTGTTAATCTCTTGAATATTTCAAGTTTTATTAAATATGAAGCATATCACCACAATACTTTGGTAGATGATTATTAATAATCTTTTGCTTAATTATCTAAAAATTTAATTAAGCAAGTAGGATAAATTTTCAAAACCAGAAGCCTGAAAAGACAATAGAAATGAAAGACTGAGAGAAGACTCAGAGCATAAGATTCTTGCTGCACAAATGTGAAGATTTGGCTTGGAATCACTAGAACTAATGTAGAGCCAGTGTAGTTTTGCATATCTGTAATCCCAAGTCTCCTATGATGGATGGTAAAGGCAGAAGCAGCACTGGAGGCTCATGGTCCAGCGAAGTCTGTCGTGAGCAAGATAGCTGGCATAATATGGCACCTGAGGTTGTCCACTGACCCTCATGTGCACACCATGGCATGTAGCCATGCACACACACATATACACAACACACACACACACACACATGCACTTATCCTCAAACATGTTCATGCATATACTTATGTGCACACATTTCAAGCTTACAGAGATAGTATAAAAGAAATTAAAATTACTACCAAAGCTATGCTCTGGCAAAACAGGATTATTTTACTTGCTGAAAGTTGCTAATATTTATAGAATACTTCATTACAAATAATAGTACACATTAGTATCAAACATTTATAAAACAATGACCAAGAGATCCCATTCAAGACCATGAACAATTCTTTAAAAAAAAAACCTGAAAGCCTACAAAGTATGTTCAATAAAATAATCTAGAAACAAAAATTGTGTCAAATTTCCACAAATAGCAAAAAATGCCAGTGAGAGATTTAATTACCAAAATTATACTAGAAATTATTTCTAATAGTAAAAAAACTTGATAGGCTTTGAGATGCAACTAGAACAAGACTTGGTTCTCAACCTGTGAGTTGTGACCCCCAGGGTCATATATCAAATATTCTGAGTAGGGAGCTGTGTTGTACCACGCCCTAAAGGTGGCGCTGGTTTCCGCCTTCAACCTTTTCTGAAGGTGAGTGCTCTCGGGAGTAAATAACTCTTTATTGGCTGTAGGCGGGGATGGTGGCTTGCTTCCGGTGCCTGGGGACCTATGGGCAATGTCTACGTGGCTTACCGGGATTGGAAGCCCAGAGGGTATTTAGCCACGAGCAGACTTCCCCCAGGGTCGTTCCTCGTTCGTGAGAGAGTGTGTGAGAGAGTGAGTCATATGTCTGAGAGTGAGAGTGAGTGAGTGAGAGACAATAAGATAATTAAAGGCCCAAATAAACTGCAAAGAGAAGGATCCGGTGTTGCGTGCTCCTTGCGGGACGAGGTGGCACGCGACAATTCTGCATATCAGGTATTTACATTATGATTCATAACAGCAGCAAAGCTACAGCTGTGAATTATAAACAAAATAATTTTATGGTTGGGGGCCACCACAACATGAAGAACTGTATTAAAGAGTCTCAGCCTTAGGAAGGTTGAGAACCATTGATTTAGAGGAAGCTTGTCACTTTGAGTGTCTGTATTAGCAAAGAATATGGTCTTAAATATTTTATTTTGTACATTATTTTATTGAAAATCTTTTTTTGCATACAATATAGTCCGATTTTTCTCTCCTTCAGCTCTTTGCAGATTGTTTTTAATTCCTACCCACCTAAATCTACACTTTTTTCTCATTAGAATAACAACAGGAACATAAAATATAATGCTAATAATAATAATCAATTATAAAAATTTTTTCTAATAAGCTGAATGAAGATAAACAGCTGAAGTAGGTACACCAGAAACTAACTGAATGGGATTAATGCAAAGGAAAATGTAATAAAGTTACATATAGTACCAACTATATGCATTGTTTTGTAAATAGTGTGTGTGTATGTGTGTGTGCACATGCATGCACAAGTGTATGCCTGTTCCACAATGTGCACTGGCCAAATGACTGTGGAGGTCAGATGACATCTTTCTGGAGATGGTTCATTTCTACCGCTCTGTAGGATCCTGTATCCAGCTAAGGTAATTGGGCTGGCACACAAACACTTCTCACTGAGCCATCTCAGCAGCTCCTATTTGTAATAATTTTAATAGTCTTTGTTCAATTGTAATTGAAAATGCTTTCTGGGGTACAAAATTGGAAATATTTAAACAGATATTAACTCTGTTCTTTATGGGTTAAGAAATATTCAAATAGCTGGGTGGTGGTGGCACATGTTTTTAATCCCAGTTTAGTTACCACTCAGGAGGTAAAGGCAGGCTGATTTCTATGAGTTTAAGGCCAGCGTGACCTATAGAGAGTTTAAGAACAGCAAGGCTACACAAGAAAAGCCCATCTTGAAAAATACATATACATATCATTGTAGATAAAGTTTTCTTGGGCTATGAGCTTACAAAAAAATGACATGAAAACTTATTAATTAGGAAGGATATAGACATTACTTAGCAACTTAAAAAAAAAAAACTGCCTTCCAGTTAATAAATTTCTATTTCTTAAGATGAGGACTTTGCCACTTATCAGTGGACTTTTTTTTTCCCCTTTGTTTTATAGTTTTACTTCGGCTCCCCCTTTGAGGTCACTTGTCCATCAGCAGGCCAGCGGCATTGAATTCCTTTGCCTGCCTATTGTGTATACACATACTGCCCCATCTGTGTACACATACCACCCCCATTTTCAAAAAGCCATACCCTCTCTGTAGTCACATTTCCTACACATATTCCAGAAGTCCTACAGGGCTTCAGGGTTTATAATGCAAACTAGGAAAACTTACTGCTGGTAAGTTCAAGTAGCAGTGAAGGAGAAGCAGGCATCTTGAGGATGGACTTTTGGAAACACAGCATTAAGTTTTATGAAATAATAAATTTAAAAGCATTAATTTGGAGTTTTCATGGAAGCTAGTATCCTTAATGAAATTTCTGAGGTGGAAACAACTTTTTTCAGACACAAGTTTTGGCAAATCTTTGTTGGGATGAAGCACATTGGTAGTTTAGAAGACATGCTCTCTGCTAGTCACATTAACAATCTTGATCATTTTCATGCCTGTGGTTTCAGCTGAAACTAATAGTGTAATTGAAGGGAGAAAGAAAAACCTTACTTTGCCATTAACCTCTCAAACTAATCAATAAAATTTTAAGCATAGCACATTAGTAAAGGTATTTTTTGCAACTATTTAGCATAATAAATAGATGCTGAAATCATTTAAATCCAAATTACTATGTGTGAAACATGATCCCAATAATTAGGTCTGCTTTAATGCATTTGCTAGAATTTTTGACAAGTAGATGTGAATGTTCACTGAAGGGAACCTATTTAGCAGGACTGGTCTATCTCCCACATAGAAACAGTGTTTACCATGAGGCAAATGTTTCTCTATGTGTACTATACTCTCTTTTAAGTCTGAACCTCATTTCTGCTGGAACTAAGAGTTCAGAGAAAAGACTAAAGCATGTTGACTTAACACATATTTTATAAGTAAGCAACACTATGACATCTAATAAAAGATATAAAAAGCCAAATGCCAAACATGCAGAAATTGCTTTGTCACCCATCTGCATGCAGCAAGTAGATGCTTTTAAAGAACATTTGTTATTCTCCTGTTGTCCTTTGGCCATCCCAGTTCTAACAAGTGATTGAGTAAAATGGAATGTCCATATCAGGTGTCCTCTAGAGATGTACTTTTCACATTGATTTTGAAAATTATGCTGGCATTCCACTGAGCACAGATTTGTTCACTACTTTAACCTTTCGCTTTCACTTGCCTTTTGATACTTATTCCCATTTTTTTTCTTGGAATGGGCTCGTGGAAACACTACTGCCTGGTACCTGGGCAAGCCTAGTAAGAAAAAAAATATCAAGTGGTGATCGAAGTCAGCAACCACTGATGTGTAAAAAAGAGGTGTCTAGGCAGTGGGTGAAAGAAGATATGGCATCAATGTCTGTTACACCAAAAATAATTTTTAGAATAATTTTAGCATTGTCTAGTTTGGATAGTGGTGTTGTATTAGTATTTGCTTCCTGACTGTTGAGAAGTAGTATCCTGTTTGTGTAGACTAGTTTTCCTTTTCCCAGGGGATACATGCTGAGCATTGAGGGTTTATGTCTTATAATCTATCATGCCATACATACAAATACAGAGAGAGGGAGAGAGAGAGGGGGAGAGGGAGGGGAGGGAGAGAGAGAGAGAGGGGGAGAGGGAGGGGAGAGAGAGAGAGAGAGAGAGAGAGAGAGAGAGAGAGAGAGAGAGAGAGAGAGAGAGAAACACTGTCAATGAATAGGCAGCCAAATAAGGTAAAATGTTGATGATTAGGGATTCTAGGCAATGTGAGTATAATTCCCCCTTGAATTGTTATGGAAGCTTTTCTGTGGGTTTGATGTATTTTGAATTAAGAAAACCTTAAACTGCAAAATAGGCACGACTTATTGAATTTCATATAAAATACTCAAACATAATAAGTATATAGTAGATGTTTTGGCAAATGAGAGTTTCCTCAAGCAGAGAAACTGAGGCAGTCAGTCACTTTCCTAATGCCTCCCCACTGGCTTTTCCAAGGGCATCCTTTACTCAGTCACTTGTTGAAGTAGAACAAGTCATTTGTTTTTTCATGCCATGGGCATTGATTCACAATCTCAGAAGGCTGGAAAAATGTCCTGTGGAGTACCTATCTGACAGAGAAGGAAGAACAGATTTTTGGCAGATCATTAGAAAGCCACAATAGGTACCCTATTAAGCACAATATGTGGGATGATGCTAGAATCTTCCCTCAAGAAAAGAACTGGGCATCTTTCTATTGCTTGAAATTAGGCCAGCTATGAATTTAACAAGAGGAAATAATTCTCTCAGTGAACTCACAAAAGATGAATATGTAAAAGTAATGCCCACATAGAACTTGTGACATTTGGGTAAAATGAACTATTCTCAAGTATAATTTAGCAATAAATTTATGTAGGCAGGATAAAACTTATCATTAAATGCTATCATGTCAATGAGAGAAAGACAAGTTGGAGAGACAGTAATTGCTAAAATAGGTTTTTCTTTTTAGAATTTTCTGCTAAAGATATTTATACTTACCAACATTCAGAAAGTAAAGATTACAGTTTTATAACCGCAGGAAAAGAACATGTTATCAATGAAAATTTTACATTTTTCACAGGCAGCCATTTATTCACCGTGGTTGCATTGTACAGACTTGGTCCATTGACTTTGCTGTGTGTAGCCATGAGAAGAATATGAAAATGACCATATGTGCTGCAGATTTCCACCCACTCACATCCAAATCCTCATCACATATTTTTACTAGTGGCATATTTGAAGGTCAGACATTCTCTTGGCTAGATCATTACCTTTTTAAATAAATCTATATGCTATTCTAAGTGAAGCGTCTTTAGGCATTGCCCTACTGGGAATTGATTCAAGTAATTAATGCCAGCCTGTGAACCAGCTTGAACTTGGCTTCTTGCGTATGATTCATTCCTAGAGGCATCTAACGCCAGCTGAACACTGGCAGGCTCTATAAATGTGAGCTTAGATATATCTTTTAATTATTATCTCTGAGTTATATTTTTCTTTAAAGTTGAGTTATCTTTTATTTAAAATTATTTTTGGATTTGTAAAGGAACTCAAAATATTATGTGGGTAAATAAAGTTTAATTATGATAAAAATTCAGTTAAAGTATCTAGATTGACTTACCCCTTACTTTTTAATATATTTCATTTATGGCTTTAGTTTTCAGGTGAGTGAGGTCTTCATAGATTAGGTTCTAATAGAATATTTTGGACTGCTATGATATAAGATGTAAATATCAACCTTGGATAGGGGTTTAGTTGTGCATACCTGTACCTCAGCATGGGAAATAAAGGCAGGGAGACTTGGGTTCTAGGTAAAATAGAACACATAGTAAGTTTAAGGTTAACTTAGACTACATGGTGAGATCTTGTCTTAACAGAGCCAAACCCAAAATCTATAACAAAAAGACCTAGGAAAGAGATTTAACATTATTGCACTTTATAACATTTGGCACAGTAGGTAGCATAATAGTTGTAGTTTTGCAGGTCAATTACCCATCTACTCCTCATTTTTTTTTAATTAGATAGGTTGTTGATCATAGTACAAAGTATACACAACACACAGTTCACATGTGCAGTCACACAAACCACAAGCACACTGTCCTAGCAGGGAGAGGCTGTGAATGGGCAGATATCTGAGTCTTTAGTCCAGATCTGCTTTTTTTTTTTTTTTTTTTTCCTGAAGGGCAGTCAAAAAGTCAGGTGGCCTCTCTGATCTCCATTTACTTTTGGACAAAACCTTGTCCACCCAGTTTTGAGTTAGAATCCTTTTGAATATGTTAAGAAAATTTTAAATATAGCTTTGTTGGACATTTCTTGTTATATTTTAACTGATTTTTGGTAAAATACTAGAAGCACAAAACTGCAAAAATCTTATAGATTCCTGATGGATAAATAAATGCCTTGTATTTAGTAAATACTTCTCATTTTATTATTTATTCATTTTTTGTCTTCACAATGTTTTTCTAAATAAATATATTTCAGGTCATGGAAATGTTAGTAAAATTTCATGGAGTTATTTATCCATGAACAATCTTTGATATCAATGGAGCCAGTTGATCAATATAGTCTTAGACTTTTAGGGTCTTATTTGTGTCACTAATACAGTCACAATCTAATTATAGCAGGAGGATTGATTAGCAGGAGGATTGCTGTCAATCTTTAATGACTAATACTAATTTAATGCAGTGGATTCATCAACTGAGAACATCTAGAAGTACCACTTTATAATCAATAATGCACCATATAGATGTTGTTAAATTTTTACTAATAAAGCAGAGAAATACACTTAGGTTCTTTAGATTTAATTTTAGTTTATATTAGCTTTCCTTTAGTATGTCATAATATTTGTCAGTAGGTACTTTTTTATTTATTTTATATAAATATGAGCACCAGTATGTGCATCACCTGTGAGCATGGTTCCTGCAGAGTCAACAGAGGGTGCCAGGCTCCATGGAACTGGAGTTATAGGAGGTTGTGAACCACAATGGACGTACATGCAACAGATTCTGGATTCTCTGCAAGAGCATCAAGTGCTCTTATAACTGCTGAGCTATCTGTTATACCTTTTTTTGGGTGGAGTTTGTGCCAAAATACAGCATCTAAATTTTCGCTTATACTAGCCTGAAACTCACTGTGAAGCCTATCCCTTAAACTAAAATATATAAAACTGCTTTTAACTAAGTGACATTTGAAATAAGGCACATAGTCCTTTGTGTTGAATAGTATATGTACATATATTATAGTATCACATATTCATATATATTATAATATTATATTTATATTACTTGATAAAAATTTAAAACTCTATAGTGAACAGACATATGCTAAACTGAAAGAAATAAGCATATGGACTTACTTGAAACATTCTCTAAACACAGGTCATTGCTAGTGGGTCAATTTCAAAAAGCAAGCAGTAAAAGTAAACCATCTGAGCACATTTGAAACTTGTGGTAAGTTTACCTTGACATCTTATCCCACCTTCTGGATGCAGTAATATGATGGGCATAGCAGTCCCAAAAGAGAAAATTATATCATATCATTCTGTTACTCCAGAGAGCTTATTTAATACAAAACAATAATAATAAAAAAAAACAGTACCTTGGTGATGGAGAAACCGACGAGCAGTTAAGACAGTTGCTGTTCTTACAGCAGACATGGGCTCAGTTCTCAGCACCCTCACGGTGGGTGATTCACAGCTGACTGTAACTACCATTCCAGGGAATTGTTCACACTCTTCTGCTCTTCATTGTCACCGGGCTTGCATATAGTGCAATACACACGTGCATCAAAACACTTTTATACATGAAAACAAAGTAAATAAATATTAAGCACACTTACAAAATAACCACCTGATCCTTACACTTACAATGGCATACAGGTCCAATATACTTATGTATTGTGAAATTGTCTACTTCTGGGAGGACTCAACATTGTTTTTCATTTTAAGATTAATCTCAAGACCCAGATAACTAATTTACTGTCACTCAGCTAGACTGATGAGATGAGCATTGGCAGAGGTGTAGCTTTGGATGGCAGAGCTTTCTGCATTCTGACATCATCAAACATTTCTTCCCCTGTGATTCGCCCCTGCCGCCGCCCTGCCTTGGCCCATTGCATAGGTTTAATCAACAGTGACAAACTTTCCCATTGTCCATCCTACACCATAATAGTGGCAACTCTTTAAAAAAATAGCTTGGGATCTGAAACACCTTGGTCGGGCACCTTGGAGCCCATTCCCTCCAGAGAAGCAACTGAGCCAGTCTTGATGCTGGGGTGAGGAAAGCAGATCTGCCTGGAGTGGATGCTGAACTAAGCCACATTGGGACCTTGGGACGTCCTGCCCTTGCTAGGGAGGAGATAAGGAGATGGAGAGAGGAGAGAGTGACTGAGAGGAGCGGGAGGGGTAAGGGAGTTTGAACAAAGGGATACATGGATAAAAAATATGACTTTATTCATAAAAGAGATACTGCCATCTGTTCACCAATGCCTGCAAGATACTTGGTAGCAATAATATCAGATACAAATGTTTTCTTTCTCATCAAGTTTTATGATTGATTAGAAGAAAAGTGTCAAATGTGCAGAGGACTTCTCGGCTTTCCCCTTTTTCCCTTATTATAATATTCAGGGCTTCACAGCCTGTTATTGTTCCTATGCTTATACATAAGTGGAGGACTCATGCCATATGCTTCTTCTAAGAAACATGGACAATTTATGCACAAAGACTCAAAGAGTCCCCAGGTACAAGCTTTTATTTGATCATCAGTTCAGCCCCTAGCATGTATTGCTTCAGTGGTTGTTTATTGACTGCTATTGATTCAACTTCAGTTGTCAGTTCTTTTTTTCTCCCATAAGGGATGTAGTGACCATTAGCACATCCTCTTTGCTTCACTGTTTCTTTCTGTAAAAATACGTATTTACTTATGTTTTGATTAATCTTGACCCTAATCTGGGTCATACTTCAGGATTCTTGCTCTTTAAAGTTGTATCTGTGTGCAAGAACAATTTTCTTAGTTACTTTGCTTCCTCATTTAAATATTTTGTCACTTATTGTGAATTACACTATTATGGTATACTAGGCATATTTGTGCAGTATGACAGTGCTATATGATGTTTTATTATTAACATTAAAAAAGAAATGAATCTCATAAAACAGTGGACTCCTTGTTACTCCCCTTTCCATTTCCCATGCCATGTCTGTCTGTCTGTCTGTGTGTACCTATGGTGTATATATGTGCAGTGTGTGCGTACATATGCAGTGTCTAGTTTGACAATTCTGCATTTGTGTGTAAAAGCCAGAAGTCTGTATCACATATTTCTCAATCATCCTCATAGTATTTTTTGAGACACTTTCTCTCACTTAGTCTAAAATGGCTGTTTCAGTTAGAATGGCGAATGGCTGGCCCATGTCCTCCTTCATTGCCTACTGTGCTGGGTTTGTAGACATAGATATGCCCAGATTTTACATGTATGATAGATATAGGTATCGGAGTCACGTCCTCATTCTTTTCAGCCAGCACTTTCCCATTCAGTCTAGTTTTTTTTTTTTTTAAAGGAAAAAAAAAATTTAAGGTATCCACCATTGAAAAGGCTCAGAATTATAAATGTGTTTTCCAAACCCTCAGTTAAGAATATGATTACCTAGTTATTTATTTAACCATTAGAATTCTATAATTAATAGCTAATATGATATTATGATTCACTAAAAGTAAATATTTATAGATTCTATTAAAAGCAATTAATGAAACTAAAATTTATGAATATCTTGGATACTGTTTTTCATTTTTTTGTGAATAAAATATGGTGAAAATATCTTTTCCATAACACTCCCTTACTATATCTGTTGGGATTCAAAGAAATAGAAATTATTTCTATTATTCAAATATATATCTGCTGGTGAACCCTGTAACTGATCACAAAAGGGAAACTGGGTGGGTATTTCAAGGGCCTAAGTACTTGGCAACAGGAACAGTCATTGTAGATTACAACAACTTTCTCAGTTCCTGATCACCAAGAAGAAATGTATTTTGTTTCAAGCTTCTATAGTTTAAAGTAGATACGATAGTGGAAACTTCACCTTTAAAATCCTCTGTATACCTAGTATGTCTTTCTCATTATTTGTAGAAGGTCTAAATTAAAGTAAGCTGAAACCACTATCCTCATTTCTAAAATCTTTTCCTTAATGCTATGATTATGACTTGAATAAACATCTAACTTTTGTTCTTACCGTACTCTTAAATCTTCAAAGATGAAGATAGTAGGCCTCCAGTCAGCCTTTGATCATAGAACAAATAAGCTCATTAGTGATGAATTAGGCTCAGAATTCCATATAATAAAATAATTATAGAAAAACAATTGTATCTAAGGTCTGCATTAATATGGTAGCTTACTTTTTGTCTGTCATGCAGAAACGACAGATTCCATGTGGACCCTCAAGGTCACAAAGAAGCAGCATATGAATCCACACTGCTGCTCTCTTGAGAATAAGCAATAAGAGACTCTCCAAAGCATGAGGAACAGTCTAAAGGCTTGCATGTGTCAGCTGTGCTAATGCAGGGCATTTCAACTGATGGAGGATTTTAAAAATTAAAACAAGTTTGGCATGACAGCCATTCATCTGTGATATGTTCTTTGCTGTCACAATGATTAGCCATCTGTTTGCAGATCTGAAGAATGTTTCTTTCCTAGAACTCCCCCTCCCAGCCACCACTGAAATCATTATTCCACATTTAAAGGTTTGAGGTCTAGAAATGTTGTATCCCTGGCAGCACACTTGTCTAGTGTGCACAACATAAGTTCTAGGTTCAATCACAAATGCTACCAAACACCAAGAGATTAAAAAAGGAAGATGTATGAAGTATAAGCTCTTTAGCTTCTATATATTACAATCAATAAAAAGTTGCCCTCTGTGGTAGCAGACATTATGCAGGCTACTTGACAATCTTTTATACTGTCTTTCAGGTTATATTCATAAGAAACATGTGCATAAGAAAAGTAGCAAAGCTTAGATGTTTGAATATATCTACCTTTACGACTGTGATTATGAAATACGTGTTATCTGCTACTTCCCTTTTATCCAAAGTAGAAAGGATTGAAAATTGTCTAAAGGGCAGGGATAGAGTCCCAGTCTGAGGCAGCATGGACACCAGGGCTCTTGGGTAGATTTCTGCCTGGTTGTCTTTCTATACCTATCACACTGTGAGGTATGGGCCTCTGTTGCCGACTACATTTAAATTGCAATCAATATTATGCATACACTTTAATCCACAATTCTCTTATTTACAATGGCACTGCAAAACCCACCTTTTATGACCACTGCTTGTACAGCAGGGTTGCCACCAGGCCTAATACTCCTCTCATTGTTTGTGAAAAAGTGGTTGCATTCCTGGGAATCTATAAAAGGTGTAATTGTATGAATTAACTTCAAATCAAGTAGCCACAGGACTTCTAGTTTTATTTTTAAAAAATGGGTGAACTTCCTTGTGAAATATTGTTTACATAAGCTTTTGTGTGGCACAGTCAGTTGATCAATTAACTGATTTATAGTTGACTCTCTTCCTGCATGTGGGAATCTGTATGCTAAGAGGGATAATTTAATTCATCAATCATCCATAGGACTTCTATTCAGTTGACTAGATGCCTCAACATGTAATTAATAACGAGTTGTTAAGGTCACTAGGATGATTCAGTGGGTACAGAAAGTCCTTGTCAATCCAGATGACCTTTTTGATTACCTAGGACCCATGTGGTAGAAGGAGAGAATGCCATACCACAAGTTGTCCTTTGACCTTTTCATGCTCACTGTGACACATATTCACCCCCACCGCAAATAAATAAAAATTTTAAAAGAAATATTAAGAACTAATCAACAAATTTAATAACAGATCAGTTACTACAACCAACAGTTAAGTACACATCCAAGATAAGGAAGTTACATTATAGATTAATAAGTAAAATGCACACTGAATGTTAAAGAAAATATGTTGGAGGAGAGTGGGGAAGGGTGGTTTGAAAACTAGTCATCCAATAGTGAAGCTTCATCTGGTCCCTCAAGATTATAAAGAAGAAAAGTAACATGAACTAGAAGCTTGATGTCAAGTGCAAAATATTTTAAGGCAGGATTTAGAAGCACGAACTAAAATTTGAAAACCACAAAGAATTCATCTGAAACATCTTTAAATAAAGTGTTGTTATTTTTTACATGCAAATGGAAAAAAAAAAGCATCAAGAATTATTCCGTTAACAGTGGCTCATATATGATCTGGCAAGATTAAAGTACTTGTAATACATCCCTAATTTTCCAAGTTCAATGCCTGCAAGAGGTTGATGAAGATAACTGACTATATACAAAGATGTGCTTTGACCTTCACATGCACATATTGTACTTGTATCTCTACCCACACACTATACATACCACTGTCACACTTACAAATAATACATAAGATTTAAAGATAATGGCCAATGTATAACATTTTTAAAACATCTTCTTACTTTTGAAATGGAGAAGAGTTCTGAAGTTTGACTTATTACTATTTGTAGAACCTTTCAAAGAAGTTGTATTATTTCTTAAGGGTCTCATCTTTACTAGCATGTGGAATATTTGTTATTTGTTTTGATACACAGACTCCAAACCATATTGTGACATTCAGATGTTTTATGAAAAATCTGAACTTTTCTCATTGTCATTGTGTGTCTTAGCTCTGTGTTGGGATTGTACAATGGTTGTTCATCTATAATAGGGGAGCTGAATGAACAAGGATGCAAAATGGATATCCCATGTCCTGGTACAAGTGGATTCCACTGAGATCAGTAAGTGGCAAAACAAACAAATGTAGTTCTGTGGACATATATTTGTATGCAGGAAGGAAGTCCGTGGTATTAGAAAATGACCATCTTTGGTACTTATTACAGTGAAGACCCAGGCTAGCCTCAAACTCATGATTCTCCTGTCTCAACCTTCTGAGCACTGAAATTATGAGAATAAACCACTGTACTTGATGAGAGAAAGATTTAAAACTGAATTCAAGTTGAACATCTTGAAATAAATGGGTCAGATTAACAGAGTCCAGTCATTTTTAGATCAGAGACTTGGGTACCTACATGGTTTTATGTGTGTATTGTTGGATAATGGCAGAAAGGAGGTTGTTTTAAAGTTCACTGGTCCACAAACAAGTCAACATTAAGTGAAATGTAATATAAATTTAGGTTTCTGGTAGTCAGCGCTTAGGCATTAAGGAGTTTCAGCTGGTGCCCTTGTGCCTTGGCCATGGCTCTAAAGTGAGGGAAGGAACAGTGAACAGCAAGACAGAGGCCAAGACTCTTTCCACTGCTACGCGAACAGGTGTTTGGTGCTGCTTAAGTATTTCAAGCCTTATTTAAAGTGAGTGCGGGGTGTAAAAGGAGGCAAAGCCTGGTTAAAAAAAAAAATTGGTGAGTTAAACAGTTCTGGCATTTCTGTGAAGCTCTAGGTGTGGTTTGTTTAAGCAGAGCTGTTCCTTTTTTTTTTAAAAAAAAAATATTATTTTATGTGAATTGGTGTTTTGTCTCCATGTACAACTCTGTAAGGGTGTCAGATCTTGGAATTACAGACAGTTGTTAGCTTCCATGTAGATGCTGGGAATTGAACTCAGGTTCTCTAGAAGAACAGTCAATGCTCTCAACTGCTGAGCCATCTCTCCAGCCCAACCAGAGCTGTTCTTACATTAGCTAAAGACCTGAAGAATTAAATTGCTAGCAAATATGTTGTTTATGTTTTACCTAATCCCTGGTTAAAATATGCTTTTGATGCTTCAGCATCATTAACAGGGAGATGTTACACACTAGTACTTTTTAACAACTGATATTTGGGCCTTCTGGTTTCCATGTGATGGCATAAGTCATAAAGCTTCCATATCACCTTAACCATTTGATCTCCTGCAACCCCCATATCCACAGAACTTGTGTGGTCACTCTGTGACCATTCTCTAGAGGTGGGTGATGCATAGATGACCAGAGAATTAAATTTAAATTACAGGAGAACATGATAATACATGGACCACTGGAGGTGTGTGCACATGTGAGTACTGGTGGAGAGGAGAGAATGTGCAGATGTGATTATGGACAAAGGAGAGTGTGCAGACTAGTACAAGTGAAGGAGAAAGAGTGACAGCTATGAGTGTAGATGGAGGAGAGTGTGCAGATGTGAGTACCTGTGGACCAGAGTGTGCAGATGTGAGTACTGGTGGAGAGGAGAGAGTGTGCAGATGTGAGTACTGGTGGAGAGGAGAGAGTGTGCAGATGTGAGTACCTGTGGACCAGGGTGTGCAGATGTGAGTACTGGGGGAGAGGAGAGAGTGTGCAGATGTGAG
>PVIH01018329.1:0-38858 GCA_004025045.1 Sigmodon hispidus | reverse complement strand
AAAAAAAAAAAAAAAAAAAAAAAAAAAAAAAAAAAAAAAAAAAAAAAAAAAAAAAAAAAAGATTAACGGTTACTAGTAATAGTGAGTTACTACTATTTGGTAGTTAGCTTTGAATTCACAGAAACAAAGAAAGATCTCTGTCTCTAGATTTATGGGATTAAAATCATGGCACCACCACCGCCTGCCTGGGAGCCTGGAACTTCCTCTGTAAGCCAAGCTGGCCTCAAATTTAGATCTGCTGAGATTAAAGACATAGGTCAGTACACTACTCTCAGAGTCTTTCCCCTGCTGGGATTAAAGGTGTGAGTTACCACTCTCTGATCCTCCTAGATTGACTGTGGGTAGATATCTTCTCTGATGTTCCAGACTAGTCTCATTAAATATATAACATATCATCACACCTTATTATATTTTAAACAAAGAATTCAAATGATTAAAAAGGCAGCAATTTTACCCATGGGCTTGGTGGCTCTGTTTGAAATCCTAGCATTTGGGAGGCTGAGGTATTAAAAATCAGGAGTTCAAACCCAGCTCAGTCTGAGGATAGCCTGAGCTACATGAAACCATGTCTAAAATGGGATGGAACGTTTAATCTCAACCAACAGACATATGAAAAAAATGCTTTTCTCTTTTATATAAAAATTTTATGGGCTTCTGTTACTTAGGACCCGTCCAATCTAGGGCTCCAGAAATGCATATGGGAGCTAAATTCTAGCATACACTCTAAACACATCTTTCCAGCCCCTAGTTTTCAGAACTGAGTTTAAACTGTAACAGGAAACTCATCACTTTGTATGCTAAAAAGTTAATTAAAAATATAAAAACAGGGGGGCTGGAGAGATGGCTCAGCGGTTAAGAGCACCATCTGCTCTTCCAGAAGACCCGGGTTCGATTCCCAGCACCCACATGGCAGCTCACAACTGTCTGTAGTTCCAGTTCCAGGCAAACACCAAGGCAAATAAATAAATAAATAGTTTAAAAAAAAATATATAAAAACAGTAACAAGTGCTGGAGAGATGGCTCAGTGGTCAAGAGCACTGGCTGCTCTCCCAGAGGACCTGGGTTCGATTCCCAGCATCCACATGGAAGCTCACAACTAAGTTAGACTCAGAGCCTGGCCTGCCTGTGAGTGTATTAAAGGCACCACCATACTCAGCTAGTTTTTAAAGTAAACCTTTCCCCAGGCAGAATACAGAGAGAGAGAGAGTGAGGGAAAGAGAGAGACTCTGAGTACAAGAATTAAGCATATATGGGCAGAGCAAGACTTTTCATTTTCCAAATTCTCTGCAGGGAGTGCCTCTCCAGGGTCTCACAGACACTGAGGCCCACTCCCTTCTTTCTGCCCCTGGGATTTGGAACCCTAAGGGAGGGAGCTGAGGGATAGTCCTAGGCACAGTGGCCACCCAGCTTGGGGTCCTGAGTCCCTAGCAGGTGGGGGTGGTGAGGGGGGAACACTACCCAGCCTACCCCGCTTTTAATGCCTTGTGGTATCTGCACTCCATGACCCTGCCAACCGTGGTTTCATCTGGGGCACCAGCATCATACCACTTGACAGCCTGTCCAAGAGATAGCCTAACTCTTTCCTGAAAGGCCTACCAGTGTCCCCTGAAGGACACCAATTCTGTTTCGATCAAATCCAGAGGTAGCCAAGGCCTGGGATGGGTGATAAAGGGGTCTGCCTGCTCATAAAGCTCTCTGCCAGTTTTATACCTCAGACAAGCCTGCTGGCTTTAGCTCCACCCCACCCCCGCCGACGTCCTCCATTTTAACTAATGGGACACTTAGTTTAATGAGGAGAGTTTGCATAAGAGAAACCTGTTAATTAAATTTTAAACCTTGTCATTCCCAGGATTAGCTAGAGGTCTGAACAAAGCAGTGAGGGGTGGGAGGGGCTGTCAGGACTCCCCAGAGAAGCTGGGTGGGGGCTCACTCTGCTCCCACCAGACTCTTGGGGGAGGGCATGGATTTTGGATGCCAACTTCCTCGGAGGACTAACTCAAATAGGAATCTTCTTAAAAGTATAGAAGTCTCACCCCCGCCCCCCAAATTCCTGAGGCAGTTTGGGACATGCCTGACTACAGGTGTTATCCTGAAGACAAGATTGTCAGAAGCCCACTGAAGGCATCCTCAGCCCTGTATGCCCAGTAGCTGAACTTCCAGGGAGACTGGACCCATGGGTTTCAGTGGTTTCAGTAAATATTCCATGGTAAGGGTTCAGGAAATATCCTCCCTCCCGTGGAGCAGGTGGCTGCCACACCCTCTCTTCTGGGGGTGGGAGGGGCTGTTACCCTTCCTTCTGTTTCTCAAGCAAAGAGAGACAACAGGCAGGGAGCAGTGTGTCAGAACTCAACCTCTGGCCTTTGAGAGGTCAGACAAGGCTAGTGAGCAGGATTAGCCAGCCAGGGGACAATACTAGGGGGCAGAAGAGCCACTTTATAAATCATCACTAGGCCCTTGGAAGCCAGTGGGACCCTCAGCTTTCCTCAGCAAAAAGGAGGTTCCAAGTTCAAGGCAAATCTGTGGGCACTCCAGCCTTCCTTTGTGGGTAGAATATATATATGTCCCTTATACTAATGGCTTAGAGCCCTGGCCCAGGATGATGGCAAGCAGGCTGAGGGGAGGGTCCCTGAAATTGAAAGAACAAGCCCCTGGCTACTGCCATAGGGCTCAGGTCCACCTTAGGGAGACGCTAAGGTGGACTCTGCAGGTCACAGTACCACCAGTCTGTCTGTCTGTTGGCAGCAAGGCTCCCATAGCAAGGAGAAGGAGCCTTTCTCTTTAAAGGACATGAAAGCCACATAACAGAATTAGATGCTATAAAGTAAAGAGAACGCTCAACACCCTCCCCCACACCGGGTTCCATGAAATTCCATCACCCAGAGCAGAACCCAGGTCCCTTAGCCTTTTTTCTTTATCCCAAATCCTACCTACCCTGGGAGTCCTCTTTGGGGCTGCATTAGATCTTTTAGACATTTCATGTGCCCATGTGATGGGAGTCTGGTGCCTGTTTCTCTTCTTGTGTAGATTCCAAGATGTACCATTTCCTCTGTGTGGCTGAAAACATCCACTCAGTGATGAGGACCAGGGTTTGATTATACATTTATCGACTGATGGATGTCCGGGCTACTTCTTTTTGCCCACAGTCCACAGTGATGCACCTGTGAACAGGTATTTGCTTCGGTCCTTATTTTGCAGTTCTCCAGATGAGAGCTTAAGTGTAGATTAGATGAGAATTATTTGTTTTTGAGGAACTTCTGGACCGTTTCCCCCAGTGGCCAGAACCATTTTTATTTTATGGCAGTCACACTCGGCCTCAATTTCACCACATTTGTGGTGGTTTTGGCGTTTGCTTTTGCCATGTTGGGGATCCTACCCAGGGTGCTGAGCTTACTCAAGGAGTTGCTACATTGGGTGGGAGAGTGGGCGGAGAGATGGCTCAGTGGTTAAGAGCACTAGATGCTTTTCCAGAGGTCCTGAGTTCAATTCCCAGCAACCACATGCTAGCTCACAACCTGTAATGGGATTCAATGCCCTTTTCTGGTGTGCATAAAGACAGAGTGCTCATGTACATAAAATACATAAATAAATTTTTAGAATGTGATATCACTGAGGTACACCTTCCACAGGTATGCCATTTTGCTATCATCTAGTTTGCATTTTTTTGATGATCAAGGCTCTTGCAGACTACTGGCTGGCCCAGTGACTGCTGGTCTCACAAATAACCAAAAGTGGTCTCACGAATGACCAAAAGTGAGCTGAAACCCAGAGTCCTCCATAAACTACACCCTGATCCAGGACTTCCCCTGATCACACATATGCACCCCCTCCCCCACAGGGGAAACCCTGTCCCAGGTCACAGCCTTATGTCCAGCTCTACTAGCTTATTGGTAACAGACCCTTGGACATGCAGGGAACCCTAGGCAACTCACCCTGCATCCAGCACCCCACCCCACCCCTCTTGCCCTGCTCCAAATCTGAAATTGCCTGGCTCTTGCAGCCTTGCAGAGAGATGACCCCCACTCCCATGACAGTGGCATGAGGGATAATTCACACTTGAGGACTCTGGCTGATTGTAGTCTGTGGAATCCATCAGGGCAGCTCCATCTCTACTGCCCTTGTGGGCTGCAGAACCTGCACTTTTCCCGGGCATGGTCTTGGACTCTTCACATATGCCCAGATATGGCAGCTGCTTCCCGATGTCACATCTACTTTTGAGATGCCAAGAGGGGGATCACAGGTCAAGATGGAATATTTTTATGATAAAAAATGAGCCACAGTTGCATCTGCTTCAGGAGGGTGGGAGCCATCACCTGAGGTCGCCCAGGCAGATGGATGAAAACTCCGCTTATGAAGTCACTGCTCCTCTATTAATTAGGGGGGAGGGGTCCTCTCACACTGGAGCAGACCTCACCAGTGGCCAAGAGCTTGTCAACATTTTCCACGAAGAATGAAAATGTAAATAGCTTTCAGATCACTCAATGTCACCAAGGTATGGAAGAAGGTGGCCATACTGGGTGTCATTTATCTCGCTGTGGATTTAAAGAGCTTTTTTCTATTAAATTTCCTAAAATTAATGTTTTATGTTGCTCAGAGTAATTTGAACAATTAGGGGCTTAAAGAATTGATCATTACAGCCCCTGGGACTCAGCACTCCATATTGGAACCTTTGAAACCCTCCTGATTTATCACAGTGGCTACTCCACAGGGCCAGCCTCAGAACTGGACTCTGCACTATACCCTCTTGAGCAGCCTGGGGGCTGATCCAGTGGCAGATGGTGGGGAGGGGAAAAGGGGAGGAGTGTGTCCCCAGGTGCCCTAGATTGAAGGGGTCCTAAGTCATGGGAGCCAATATGAATTTTACAATATAAGAGAGAGAAGCATTTTTTTTTTTTTTTAATATCTGTTGGTTGAAATTAACTGCCCTCATCCCTTTTAGGCAGGGTTTCATGTGGTTCAGGCTATCCTCAAACAGGGCTGGGTTTGAACTCCTGATCCTCATGCCTCTGCCTTCCATGCTATGATTACAAGCAGTGCCCCAAACCAGCAGGTAAAATTGCTACTTAAAAAAAAAAAAATCATTTGTGTTCTTCCATTTAAAGATACAGTATAGTTGCTAGATTAAAAGTTAACAAGCCCAAGTGGGTGATCTCAGCCACATCCCCCTCCATTCTTTTGAAGTTCCCACCCAAAGCCCATGGGACTCCCCTGCTGGCTGATGAGCAGATGGGCATGGGGCTGACCCACGCCATCCCTGGGCAGGGGCGTCTCTGCGATCAATCAAGAGATACATTCAAAACACAAATAGGGATGCTGGCCCCTGCACACTCCTTTCTTGGTTCCTTCAGTGTAGTCCCTGTCTGTGGCACTTCCTCCTGCACCATGCTCTAAACCTCCTGAAGTCTAGATGACAAGGCCCTGGGGAGATGAGGCGCAGGGATCCTGAATTTCAGATGGATATGTCATGTACTACACTATCCGAAGTAAGTCCCTGCAGATCTATGGGGCAGGGCTTCACCTCTTCCTGCCAGGGCCTGAAGACAGCTGGTAGTCCAAGTTCTCTCTCTACCTGAGGTCTGGAACCTCCCTGGACACCTGTTGGGCTGACCGGGTGAGTTGGGGTTTAGTCCTGAGCCCTGATCTGCATTTAAATCGTTGAAGTTTGAGGAGGACCCGTGTGGTGGGGAGGGGGCAAGCATTTCGGATCCTGGCTGCTTTCAGGCCTTTGAGGTATGGGGAGGATAATTAGACAGCAGTTCTGATAGGGTTGCTCAGGTAGGGAAACTGAGGCAAGATTATTCAAAGGAGCCCACTCAGGACCTGCATAGGTGGGCCACTCCTCAGCCGCCGCTGACCCTCAGCGCCACCCCCTTTCCAACTCCTTTGGTACTAAAGTTATCGACAAGGCCAGCTGGAGATAGCCATTGGGGCTCAGCAGACAAGAAGGGCCCCCAAGGGGGCGCTTAGCACTTCATTAACCTGTCAACGCCTAAAAGGTCCCAAGAGGCCCTGGGGGAGGGGCTGTAGACTGGCCAGGTGGGCGGGGCTTGAGGATCTGACTTGAGAACAGCCGTTCCTTTTCCCAAATCCCGAATCGAACCTGGGCTTTGAGCTGCTGTCTCTTCAGAGGCCATTATCCTAAAAGGGAATTCAAATTCATCTCTTCCACCCACCCCACCCTCCTCAAGCCAGCTCTGTCCAGCTGACATGCTCTATAGGATCCCAAGAGCGTGTAACAGCCTCCCCCGCCCCCCCCCGCCCCCAACTTCTAGGACAATCACACTTTTCTCTTCCTTTTCTTTTCTTCTTCATCATCTTTTCTCTTTTCTTTTCCTTTTCTTCTTTTCTTTTATCTTTCTTTCTTTTCTTTTGTTTTTGAGACAGGGTTTCTTTATGTAACAGCCCTGGCTGTCCTAAAACTCAGGCTGTCTTGAACTCAGGTATCCATCTGCTTCTGCCTGCCGGGTGCTGGGATTAAAGGTGCTGCCCAGTCAACTACAGCTTCTTAAAGCCCTTCTTCAAGCCTGGTGTGATGGCACACACCCTTAATTCCATCACTTGGATACAGAGTCAGGCCGATCTCTGAGTTTTGAGACCTGCCTTGATCTACAGAAAGGTCCAGGACAGCAAGGGGTACATAAAGAAACCCTGCCAAAGGGTGGAGGTGGGATGGGAGCCTTCTTTCTCTAGTGTTCAACTGGATGGCATGGAGACACATCTTCTCCCAAGACCCAGGCAGTCCAGGCTAGAGTGTCAGGGCTAGGAAGTGAAGATGGACAAGGGTCTCTCTTCCTTCACCATAACAGGCGCCCCACCAGGATAAACCCGTTCCATTCTGGGCCTCAGTCTTCCCTGTGGGCTTGTGTGGATCAGTGGGAGGAAGCCACCAACCTTGCTTCCTCATTTGAGAATCAAGAACTGCCATTCCACCTCGGCTGGAATGTGTGTGTTCTCAGCACTGTCCAGCCGCTGGTCTCTGCTGAACATAACCTAGTAGGCTGACACACCTGCCTCAACCTGAAACATCCCTTTAAAGAGCTCTGTCATTCCTGTTTAGGGTTCCCAGAAGTCAAGTCACTGGCCCGATGTTACACAGCAAGTTAGCAGGGCAGTTAGGACAGGAATCTGAGCTGTAGAGACCCTGAGTCCTTCTGGGGCCTCCCATGGCACTCCCTGCTGTGTTGGATGGCTCCTAGGACATCTCAGCCTGGTAGAGACCCTACTGCCCCCCCCCATCACAAAATGAATAGACAGTCAATCTCATGCCTATTTCCAGGGCCCAGGAGCTCTAACAAAACCCAGGGAGAGCAAGGGTCAATTTCATACCAAAGGCCAGTCTCACTAACAGCCCCTCCAGCACCCCATACTTCAGCTATGAGAGGACATTCTGTACAACACTCTCAGTAGGCTCACTAGACACACAGGCCTTCTAGCACTGAAACTGACAAATTTATTGAAGTCTTGGAAAGAGCGGATCACCACCAGAGAATAAATAAAAATCACGGGACCGTTACAGAACCAACAGGTGGCAAAGATCCTAGTTTTCAGAAATGATTTTGACTTACACATGGCCAAGCTTTGTGTCTGAGACAGATTCGATTTGGAGCACCCCCAGCCCAGCCTCCTCCAGTGGGGGAGACCTCCCAGTTCAGGTTGGCAGATTCATGCCACCTCCCTGTACAAGATCACAGTCTGTTTGGCAATGGTGTCTGTCCTTGGCGCACAGCACAATTCTGCTCTGCTCCTGAGAGAGAGGCTGTGCCTTAGAAGAAGAGAGAACTGCTCTCACTTTTAAAGACTACACCTTAGAGAAAGGATTCCAGAAAGTTCCACTTCCTCATCGAATTCCAGAACAGAAAGATCTGGATCCTCCAGGGAGGGGGAGCTGGCGGCAGGGAGGAGAAGTGTGCTCCTAGGTTTTGTCAGTGGCTGGAAGGACACACGTATGGTCCCCGACAAAGCCCCATCAGAAGCAATAAAGCAAGTTGTTGCTCTTGTTTTATGCCAGGACATTAGCCAGAGCCTGGCCCTCCTGCCCTGTCTGAAACAGCAGCAAGGGCTTCACTAACTGGTTGATAAAGGGAGAGAAATGCTTATAGAATGTGGTCAAGAGTCACTGGCCTGTGGACAGCCACCAGGCAGGCTATCCTTGTGTTCAAGGAAGGGCTTGGGGCCCCCTCAGGCCCACGGAAGAGCCAGGGATCCTTGAAGTGGGGCAGTACCCACTCTCCCACTTGAGAACCCTGTGTCCCTCAGAGGTCCTAGAAATGGACAGCATAGGGTGGGGCTAGCTGCCCACCCAGAGGCAGCACCAATACCCCTGAGTTAGAGCCAAAGGAGCTAGGGGCCTCGGTCAGAACTGAGCGTGGTCTACCTCATCTAGCCAGGAGGCAGGGCTAGCCGGAAAGTCGGGGTAACCGCCACTACTCTCCGTGGACAGATCAGAGCTGGGTCCATTTCCAGCCAGCACCCTCATGGGTGGAGGCCCACCTGGGGGCCCTGAGGGAACAAGGCCCAAGTTGGAGTCTGGGTATACCAGGCTGGAGAGGAGAGGCTGGGGGCCGGGAAGGCTCTGGGGAGCTGCAGGGGATGGGGGGATGCCGTAGGGACTTCCTGGGCGCAGCTCTCGGTACTGTTCTGGACCAGCCAAGCCTCCGTGCTCCAGTGCAAAGCTGCCGAGGCCTCCTCCTACAGGCCGGCCCAAGGTAGGGGTGGGCTCGCCGAGGCTGCTGTACAGGCCATTGGCAGGCCCCAGGTCAGCCATGGACGGCTCATCTGCAATAGAAAGGAGAGCTCGGATGAGAAGCTCATACTTCCGTCTGAGGCTCCTATAGTGTCCTACCCCGAGAAAGCGAGGTTGTACAAGAAAGAAGAGGTCACAAAGCCTCTCCACCTCGGGAGAACTTAGGACTGCCTTCCGCCCCTCCTCCACTCCCACCAGGTCCCATTCAGCCGAACCTTGCAAAAAAAAAGGCTTTGATCTCAGACCTGAGGCTTTCTATCTCAGCTAGAGCTCCGGATGGAGCAACCTTGGGAGAGATTCAGTGAGGAAATTTAGGTCCGCAGAGAATGTGTTAGTAACCGTTAGTAAAAGTCACAATACAGTCCCAGACAGAAGTGGGTATTAAGGGATGTGAACATTGTTCTCGGTGTAGAAAATAAGAGGCTGGGTTCCGTAGATGAGGGTGAAAGTTTCTTCTCTGCTTTGCAAAGTTGCAGTTCTGTTGCCTCAAGAACAGCAAAGGATGGATGGGGTCTTGAGGACCAACTTAGATCCTTCCCAGGAAGGCAGCCAGGGATGTGGGGTGAGTCTTAGCCCACAGATCGTTAACGCGGCAGGCTTACCAGTGAAGGAGACCTCGGCATCGCTGTCCTGTCCCTCCTGGATGCTGTCCTTGTCGGACTTTGAGCTGCCTCGGGAGCGCTTCATATTGCGGAAATACTGTCCCCAGCGCTGCCGGCCCGCGTCTTTCTTCAGTCTCTTTTCCTTGGCTCGGCGGTTCTGGAACCACACCTGGAGGGTAAGGATGGTGAGTGGCCGCCCGGCTTCCCTTGGAGCGCATGGCCCTTCTCGGCCGAGCCCCGGGGAGGCGGCTGAGCGCTGACCTGCACCACGCGCATGTCCAGGCCGGTCTCGGAGGAGAGTTGCTCCCGCACGTGGCGCGCCGGCTTGGGCGAAGTGTTGTAGGCGCTTTTCAGTGTCTCCAGTTGCTTGGCGGTGATGGTCGTGCGCGGTCGCTTGGCGGTGGCCTCGGCTTCTGCGTGGGACAAACAGTGAGGCCAGCTAGCCCTCTCCAGCCACACCGGCCTGGGCCCCGCATCTCACCCCAAGATCACCGCACCGCTCTCAGGATGCCTATGGCGCCCTGGCTCCCAGGCAAAGGCTGCCCGTGGCCCCAAGCGCTTCACCGAACACATTGAGCCAGCAGACGGGCTCTGTATTAAGAACCCGCCGTGGCGCGCATCGCAGCGGGAGCCGGTCCTCCACCCCCTTATTCTAAGAGTTTGTGTGAATTAGGTCTTCGATGTCAAAGCTGCTAATTCTCCCAAAGCGGGCTACCTCCTGTTCCAGCCGACGCTACTGCTACTCGGGCTCCCGCAGCAGCCCGCTTAGTGCCTGGGGCTTCAGGTCGTCCGACTTGCCAAAACCAAACCGATTCCCGTCCCCAACCTCCAGGATTGAGCATTTTCCTTAATCGGCAGTGGGGGCCACCCCCACCCACTGACCTCGCTGCTTGGCTGTTTCGTAGTCCGCCTTGCACACCAGCCGGCTATCTTCCATGAGGTAGAACTCGTCCCCTGTGGCCAGCTGCCGCTTGCAAACCACGCAGGCAAAGCAATGCAGGTGGTATACGAAGTCCTGGGCACGGCGCACCACCTGCGTGGGCGGGATGCCCAGCTGGCATGCGGCGCACTTGGTCCCGAAGCGCCTGCGGGATGCACAGGGTGCGGCTTAGCCGAGCCAACAGCAGCTCCTTCGCTCGGAGCGGGTCTCAAAGTAGCGAGCTCACAGCGCCTGGGGCGCGGCCAGGAAGACTCCCTCAGCCCTGCCCCCGCAGCCTAGGCAGAGCCACAATACCCTGGATAGCTGAATCTACTCCTTGCTGTTGGGAAAGGTGGGTCTAGAGGGCTACTGCCTTACCTGGGTCAATTGCCTGGGCTCTGAGAATCTGGAGCTTCCCAGTCTCCAGTTAAGAATCAAAAATACATTTTAAGAGGGAGCAAGTCTCATACAATTCTACAGTTGTATTTAGGTTAATTTTTTTTTTTTTTTAGCCTAACAACCGCTTTCATGACTTACAAAACAAATTACCCTAAAAGTGATGCTATGGCTGGAGGCTCGGGTAGACTGGGTGCTTAAGAGCCCTGACTGATCTTCCAGAGGCTCTGAGTTCAGTTTCCAGCACCCACATAGCAGCTCACAACCATCTGTAATTCCAGCTGGAGGGGATTCCATGCCCTCTTCAATTTTCTGAGGGCGCCATGCATGCACGTGGTGCATAATACGTATATGTGTCCACTTACATATACACATAAAAAATGTATTGTTTAAGTGTCACGGGGAGCCCTATCCTGAGTTTGGCCAGATCCTGGAATGCCCTATCTGAGCAAGGACCCAGTTATCACGAAGCTCACTCCCAGCCTCTTTTCTGCCTGCCATGTCCCCTCTTCTACCCTTGTCCATGCTACAGAGCAGAGATTCAGCAGTCAGCTTACTTGAAGAAGTCATCTTTGCAGTAGACACTCTCCCCACGGCTGAAACAGCGCTCAGCCAGAGGTATGTGGCAGTCACTGCACTTGAGACATTTGCTGTGCCAATGTCGGTCCAGAGCCTTAAGAATGAAGCGGTCCAAGATGTGCTGATCACAGCCGGCACACATCGGGATCTCTGTGGATACAAAAAACCCAGGTCATGGGATCACAAAGATGGGTGATGGCCCTTCCATTGGCTGAAGCCAGCTGGCAGGGCTTCGGACCTTTTCGAGGATGTTTCCCTGCAAACCTTCCCCTGCCGGCTTTCAGGACTGCCAGGCTCCCCAGGGAGGGCAGTGGTTGATACTGTAATTGGCGGCATCCCTTGGGCCTCACTCAGGAAACTAAAATATGTCTGCAGCAGGGAAGGTGACCAGGCTGTCCCGTAAAGCTGAATTCTACAAGGTGTCCCCAGTGCCAGACAGAGCACATCCATCTCAAACGAAAATCCTGCTCGTTGAGTGAGCTAGAAAGCTGAGACAGAAAATAGGAAATATGTTCTTACTAGCAAAGGCAAACGGCCATACATGGGACTTTATTGCCTTTGTGATTTTGTTCAACAAGGCGTCTTGGCCTCACTCGGCAGAGTTCCGGCAAGTGAGGCTGCCCAGCCCTGGCCCCTGCCTTCAGCATCTAAGATATAAACGGATACTGGCCTCCCTTTGAGTGGCTGCGGGTATTTGGGAGTGACTGGCTACATTTAATGAGCTCTGCCACTCTCCTGCTCAGGTGTGAGTTGGAGTGCACAGTAGGCAGCTTCACCCCTCTGCACCATCAGTTTCTCAAACACTTACGATGTCCTCATCAGTTCTGATCCCTTGACCCCCAGCAGACTTCGGGTCTCAGGGAAATCAGATTAGAGAGATCCAAAGGTGCCTTTCAAGAGACAGAGAAGCACTGAGGGGCTCTTCTTCATGTTCATAGCACGAAGAGTCCCTGATAATTTAGGAAAGAGTTCCTAAAGGGAGAACCATGTGCAGGACCCATTCACGATGTCACATCCACACCAGTGTCCTTACCTCTCTGGCTACGGACAGCTAGTTTCAGACTGGCCTCCAGCTGGTGGGAGGGATTAGAAAAGGACAAATCTGAAATCTATCCTACAACCACCCAACACTGGCCACAAGCCTGCGATGGCTGCTGTCCCGCATTGAGCAAAACCGCTTCTCCAAGTGAGGACATGGAGAGCTCTGGGGTTGTATCAGATCACCACCACGGGAGCCATCATAGGGCAGCAAATATCCCAAGAGAACAGTGGGGTGCCAGGGCAGGTCAGAAACTGCAGATTCAGCACCAAGGCACGGACAGCGCCTCGGCCAAGAAGCCCGAAAGGGACCCGCTTCCTACAAAAGCCATCGCCCACTGTCAAGCCTCTCTGTGAAGCCACCCTGGACCTCCGCTTGCTTACGCTGCATGGTGTCTCCAGACTCCGCACTATTTCCTACATAGAACTGGAGGGCCCTGTGGAGCCTCGGGAGCCATCAGCGCTCCAACAAGCCTCCCCCGGAGCTCTGGAGTCTAGCTTGCCAGCCTTCCCCCCCCCCCTTTTCTCATCCTCCCCTTCCACGTCTTTCTCCAGCGGTCAACCCCTCCCATAAACTATCGGAAATTAAATAAATAAACAAGTAGGACATATCCGACCCCCAAGACTGGGTAGAATCCTTTTCCCCGCCTGCTCCGACCTTCTGCCAGCGCAAAGCCTCTTTCTCCATTCTTTATCTGTTGTCCGCCTGGGAACCCGGAGAGCGCTCCTGCTCCCCAGAACCAAAGCTCTGCAAAGAAACTGCTACCACCAAGAAACTAGGGGCCCAGACAAGTCCCACTCTCCCTTGTAAACCGGTCTTGGCACCAGCCTCGTGGTCAGCTACAGATGCAGCTACTAAAACCCAAATCAGCGGAGATGTGTGGTTCAGCATGACCTGGCCCTTGTCACTCTGAAAAGTGGGAAGCGACTGGATGAAGGCAGTTCCCTAGGAGACACTCTTGCTCCCTGATTTCTGGGACTCTTGAAACAGTTTCACATGCTCCCTCCAGCTCAAGGGCTTCAGCCAGCTCAGAGATGCAAAGGGTTCCCTAAACCGTTTCACCACGGAATCACCAAGGGCTCTCTAGCCAGAGGACCAAATGCCAGGACAACACCGCACCAGGGGCTCCCACACACTTTGGAGGCTCCTATGCCTAGCCCCTCAGACATACCCTTGCCCAAATACCCTGGCTTCTTCTGGCCTTTGCGCACAGGCCAGGAAAAAAAAAAAAAAAAAAGCTGAGGACATCTGGGCCTGTCCGGTGCAGGCGCTCCGTCGGGCACCCACCTCGGCGCAGGTCGGCCCTCCGCGCCAGCAACGCCAGCAGCAGATCACCGCTCGCCGAATCCCGGGCTGGGTCCAGCTCCCCTCTAGCCTCCATAAGGCCGGTTGGCCGGGTGCTGCCGCCCTCCGACCCTGAACTTCTCTTGGGTCCAGCGAGGCCACCGCTGCAGAGACTCCGAGCTGGCGTCGGAGACTCGTGTCGCTGCTGGGCGCTGTGCCCAAGGGAGGCCTCGGGGCGCCAAGCCACGGGCCCGCGGAGGGCGGAGCGGCGGGGGGCGGGGCCACGGGGCGGGGCTGGGCCGGGGGTCGCCGAGACGTTCCCGAGGCCACTGGCGGCTCTGTGAGTCTCTGAGCCAGAACCGAGGTGCCCAGAAGCAGTGTGCCTTGCACTTCCCGAGGATGGAGAGAGCGCTGTAACCTAGTGAAGGCTTCCCACAAATGCTCAAACCCTGCCCCGAAGCAAGTTCATTAAGGCTCGCAGAGGGCTGAGGTCCCGAGGGAAGTGTCAGGGAGGGAAACACATTCTCCAATTGCTCACAGTTAGCCTCTGAGCCTAAGCTGGAAAGCGTCGGGACCACACTTGGTCAGCAGAAGGGCTACCTGATAACCACCGAGGATTGTGGCTGCAAAGAAGTCACAGGAGAGCTGCAAGGAGCCGGACTTGATGCCCCGTCTCCAACTGACACTTCCGGACCCCAGCTCTGGAACTCGGACTGGAGGGAGTGCAGGGGGAAGGAACGATTCTTAGGACCTCAGGCCTGGTGTCCTCTGTGGGAGCACAGAGCCAAGACTGGGTCAGAAAAGAGCTGGGGTGTGGAAGCCCCGGGATCTACCCTCACATCTTAGAATAATCCCTGCACCTGGATTCCCACATCTTGCCCCATCAGAACAGGTGAGCCCACCAGAATCCATACTATCCCTGCATGCACCTTCACTGAGAGCTCACAGGACCCAGTTAAGAGACAGGCCTGTGCAGTGTGGTCCCTTTCAGTAAGCAGAGCCCAGCAGGCACACCTAGAAAGGAAGAGTCTGAGAAATCAGCAGGTTGCTGCCATCCTCCTGGTTGCTCTGCTTGCCCTGCTCGGCCTCTGTCCCTTGAACTGTGAACTCTTTTGAAGAGCCCAGGGTGGGAAGGATGAGTAAAAGAACCCAGGATTTCCCACCTGCTCCCGGCAGCACACCTGCTGCCTTGGCAAGAGCCCTGTGCTGCATTCAGCCCTTCACGTTGCTCTCTACTTGTTATTCCAAGAAGGTCAGAGAACAGCAGCTTGGAGTGAAATGGGCGCTGGGTGAGCTGGGATGTGAGCCATTGAGTGTCAGCTGCTACGGAGGCAGTGGGGCGGGGGCCTTGTGTGGCTAGACTAGGGAAGGGGCGGCCCCACACTGCTGGGCATCTGGCTTGCCTCCAACAATGCCTCCATTATTTTCCAACGTCCATGGCAATGAAATGGCCCTTGGGGATCAGAGTTCAGGCGCGAGACTTGGCCTGGGGAGCCCTGCTATAAACCAGAGCAGTTCTAGAAGCTGAGGGACAGTCAATCCCTAAGGTCCTTTATGCTTCTTATTCGGCTCCTTCTTGTCACCGTCTGAGGCCAGCCTCAGATCTTCCTAGTCACTGTTGACCCTGTGGCCTCCCGGTACCTCTGCCAGCTCTCACCTCACACTTTCTTTCTCTGCAGCCACTCCTACGCTGCTCCCTCCTAGCCACTCCTCTGAATTTTGTCTCTTCTCTCCTTCCCGCCTGGTATAGAGGTCTCTAAGTTGCAATGATTCTTACCTCGAGACCTGCTGAAGGTACAGAGGGCAGCAGCTCCAGGGGTACCAGGCCGTTCTCGGTCACAATCAAGGTCCGCTTCTAGCAGCATGGCAGTCACTAATCCAGTGGTTGGTGCAGGCTGTTCCCTAGAGTGCTGGATTTCTTCCAGGCCTTGGCCCACTCGCTGGACCAGCGCTGTCCACGGTGCTGAACGAGGCACTAGTGTGCTGAAGCCCTTCTCCCGCCCGCCCCGCCCCTCCTCTGTCCCCGCCCTTGGCCCCTTCCAGGCCTGGGCAGGCGGAGTCAGGCTGGCGTCACTCCAGAGCTGGGTTTGACCAGTCTGATACGTGGTATCCCTTCTCCAGGACCTTCCTTTAGTAGTAGTAGCACAGCAGCTCGAACTTTCTTTGGGCTCTGGCCCTTACCTGGAGGCGCCATGGATTTGGGAGCCTCAGAGCTGTTAGCCTGGGACTCTGCCCTCCTCTAGTAGATTCTTAGGTTCAAAAGCTCTCTGCAGTCAGCACAGGTCAGGGCTGTGTAGGCCTCCAACTGCTGCTGGTGGCCTCTAGAACTTCCCCATACGTAACCAACTACCTTTATCCAGTACTCTGAAGGCAGATTTTAGAGCCTCTCCAATTCCCACCTCTGGAAGAGGATCATGTATACACATCTACCTGCTACTTCACGGCTCCTCCCTCACAGAAGTCTCCGGGTCCCTACAGCGCTATCTGCTATACACACACTGCTCCAGGATGACAAAGCACGGACATAGGGCAAATAGGAAACTTGGTCAGAGCCTCAGCAGCTGCTGGGTTGGTCGGTCTTCCCAGGCTCTGGAAGCTAGGAGCACCTCTTGGGTTCAGAGTCAGTGTGAGGGTGCACGTGCACTGATCTCTGTACTTGGTTAATTGCGGACTCTGTACAGGGTCCTGCAACTCCCCGACACAGTCCACTGGCACTGTTCACTTTCTGCCTGACCTCTAGGCCGTCTCCCTCAAAGCCTCTAGTTTATTAACACAAAAAATCCTGCAACTTTAGAGTTGTGTCTGCAAACTAGAATAGGCATTCCCTGAATCCAGTGGAACATATGGCTTCTCACATTTCAAACAACAAAAACCCTGTTAACAACTTTATTAAATGTCAGTTTTCTTTATTCTTAAAATGTGCACAGTAAAGTTTACTTAAATACAAAATGTACCCTTTCTTTGCAGGTAAGAAATTTTATTGACATTTTCATGCCAATTGGCTTTTTAATCAAAATCTTTGCATTAAAAATAAATAAACATTTAAATTACTGAACCATTATATCCATTAATTCCAATACATCTCATAATACGTTAGAAGAACAGACCTTACACTTGACTGAGCAGGGCCCTGGAGAAGGAATGCAAACCTTGTCGCTGCAGAATGGACGTGTATGCGGCAAGCTTGTCCCCCAGAAGGGATGACTTGGGACTCTACAAGAGCAGCTGCAAGTAGGCTCTGCCCAGCATGGGCTTCTGCAAACATCAACAGGTCAGGCCTTAGGGGTACTGTGGCAGCCCTGAGGTCACAGCTACACAAGCTCCTTCAGCAACACTCCCCAGAGGCAGTTCAACTGTGGGCTCAGAGCATTTCTCTTTGGAGAGGTGCTTGAAATAGGCCTGATTTTCAAGCTGACAGATAGGCCAACGGTGTCTCAATAACTTAGACACATAGCCAGCAATAAGGACAAGCTTGTTTTTTCCCATTTGTTTGTTTTTAAAAAGCACAGGGTCCCAGGTTTCAAAGAAGAAATGTCCTGCCACAGGGAAATGCAGCAGGAGTTTGAAGTGCCTGGGCCAGGCTATGTGTGCCCCAGCTGGGAGGCCCGGCTCTCAGAACTGACCCTCCCTCCCTCCCACATATGGAAGGAAGGAAGGGTAACAACAGCCCAAGGAGACAGCTGTCCACTTTGCTTAAGTGGTAGCAGGAACATTGATAATACAGGGTCTTATCAGCTATAATTGGGGAGGATGCAAATGTAAAATATAGATTATGCAAAGAGGAATATATATTTAACTAACCAAGCCATGAGTACAGGGGTACACACATTCATTAAACACACACACACACACAAAACACACACATACACACACATACAAGTTTGCTTTATGCAAATAAAAAGAAACTCCTGAGCCATGACAGGCCTCTGTAGGAATGTTTCCATAAATGTAGACTTAGTCCATGTTTTTAAAAAAAGTCTTTAGGCACAAGTTTACCATTCAGTGTTTTGGGATTTTACAAATGTGTTTAAACTGTTAAATTCTGTTTGCTTTTAAAGTCACCCTCAGGGGCCACTGCACGCCTAGCATCCTGTGCTCTCACTAGTGCCTTCTGCAGTGCACACGCGACATGACAGGGACGCTGCAGGCTTCCCAGAGACTGTGCTGTAGGCAGAACCCCCCACAGGGACCGAACTGCACCAGTCTCACTGGGATGGCCCTCCTATGTACCGTCACCACCCTTCTCCTTGGGAGCTCCTCAATGTCTCACCCTGACCCAAGGTTATTACTTAAGACATAGAGAAGCTACAAAACCACTTAGTGGCCTCTAGAACCCCGTAGGGTAACCAGACCTCACTCAACCTCAGAGCATCCAGAGCTCCGGTGAAAGTGACTGAGGTTTATGCAGGAATAGCTACCCAGCACACATCTGTGACAGGGTGGGTGTATGATGTCTGAAGAGGCTTCTGTGCTTTGGCTGTTCATCACTATACACTGCCCCCTCCCTAGAGAGCAGGCGTTTGGGGGTAAGGTAGACATGAGGCCATGTGAGGGAGCAGCAACATGGATGGCTATGTGCTGGACCTGCCTCCTTTTGGCCTACAAGGGCAAATACACCTTCCCTGGAGGCTGGGAAGGTGAGGACAAGGTACCAGCAAGGCAAAATGTCCCAGTAAAAAAGAAAACATGCTCCTCCAGACACCATGCTGGGCACATTTCTAAAATCCCTGATCCCAACATTAAAGCTGCAGGTGTGCAGGTGATTTCAAAGGCTTCCTCTGTGTTGCCAGGGTTGTCCCAGGTACTCTACACCGATGGGTGGTAGAGCCGAACTTTCCATCGCTTGGACCTCACCCGGAAGAAGAAGTACATGATCATCAGAAACAAGGAGGAGGCCACATAGAGCACCACGCAGAGGCTCATGTCCAGACTGGAGAAACCGACGCCAAGGAAGGGCACCGCTGCCTTGGCCTCTTCAAGTGCCTGGAGCCCCTTGGGGCTCTGGAGTTTTAGGTCTAGCCTGTGGTGCACGTTCTTAGAGAGGTCAGTTCTGGGGCCCAGCATGTGGGGTGGACGGAGACTCTCAGCATCCTGATGTCCCCAGGGCTTCTCTGAGGGGTGAAGCCCTTCGCCCCCTTCTTGTTCCCTGCCCAGGGCTCCCTGGTCACCAGGACTGCCCTGGTCCACAGAGTACGTGTCCACCAGGTTGTCCCTGCTGTAGTGCTGCTTCAGGAACATGAGCACCTGGTCCTCGTTCCAGCTGTCCAGTCCTTTAATCTCCTCATGGCAGGCTGGGCAAAGGTCTGGAGTGGGCCATGGAACCTTTGGAAACTTGGGATCTTCACTCAGATGGCCTGGAGGGAAGCAAGGAGAGAACCAGAGAAACTTTTCAGCCACAGAATGCTAGCTAGGCCTCACCCCATCAACCACTGTTCCTGCTTCCCTCCTTCCCCGACTCCTGGGTACCCAGTGCATGTCCTCTCCTCTGTGGCAAGCCCCCATATCTGCATGCAAAGGAGGAACCTTGCATTCTGGGCTCTACTTGCCACTCAAGGGACTACGCTATTGCTGTAACCCACTTAGACCCTCCCTCTTTCATGAGTCCATAAAGTTCTCACCTCTGTGCCCCCCTCCCTGCTTTGGTTTTTCAATAAAGGGATTCTCTGTAGATCAGCCTGGCTGTCCTGGAACTCAATCCCTAGGCTGATTATGGAACTAAGGATCAGATGAAGAATCTTATGAGCAACATCATACTAGGCTTTACAGCCCCTTTCCCCCTGCGGCCTAATGATGTGGGCAGTTGTGGTTAGGGGCAAATGACAGCAGGGGCCCTGGACTGGACAGGCCCAGCTGGTGCCAGACGCCTGGAGTGTGGGGAGGTGGAGAGGCGGGAGGGAGATCGGGAAGGCATTAGGAGAAATCCCTGTACAAGGGCCACTGTAGCAGCGCCTTGAGACAAAGCAAATCCGCCACATGAAAGGCACCGTCTGCTTCTGGTGCCAAGAAAAACCAATTTTCTTTAGTGCTTTAGTTGTAATATGTTTTATAATACAGCGGATTAAACAAAAACCAAGAGTTTAGTGACATTTTCCGTTCATCTCTATTAAATTCATTTCTCAAGAGAATTACTCTTAAGCCTAATTTTAATCTGCCATTGATTTTGGAATAGTAGGAATTACTTAACGCCAACAGACTACATGTGCCCTCTAGTTTTCTTAAAACAAAATCACTTTGTGAGGTTTGTTTAACAACCTGAGATTTGTGTGTATGTGCTAGTGTGCACACATTCTGGTAGAGGCTGGAGGCGAACACTGAGGCCCTTCCTCAGTTACTCCCTGGGGCTCTTATGTTCAGAGACAGGGTCCTTCACTGAACCTGCAGTTTGCAGATTTCATTGGGCTAGACTGGCCAACAAAATCCAGGGACTGTCTCCACCTTCCCAGCACGACAATTATACACAGGTGTTGCTACACACAATTGTTATTGTGTGTTTTTTGTTTAGAGATCCTCCTGCCTTTGCCTCCCAAGTGCTGGGATTAAAGGCATTGCCTGGCCCAGATTTTTAAGAGATCAACTCAGATCTTCATGCTTGCATTGCAAGAATTTTACAAATTAAACTAAATCTCCGGTCTCTTTGAACAGATCTGAAAGACATTAAACATGTTTAGTAAAATTTCTATAGGTTTTATTTTCTTCAGAGTTCAGAATTACTGGTGGTAAAGTTGGGGAGGGGTACTAGGGAAAAGAAAGAGTCCAATCATGGGTCAGGAGCCCCAAAGTCAATGAAACACAGTGGTGTGAGAAACCCAGAACAAGCAGTGGTAAGAAGGAATCAACATCACTGTTCCCAAGCACACTGACCAGAGCACCCTTGGCAGCCTTGAAGTGGGCAGGACCCTCCAAACCCAGGCTCAAGGCATGTGCTCAACAGTGTCAGAAGAGCAAGGAAGATGTGGGCCTCTGACCTGCCAGGCGGCTGTTCACCATGTTGTGCTTCCTCCAAAGCCAGAGAACAGCTTGGTCTGGGGTTTTGACAGAATTCATCGACTCCTTAGCCATTTCCTCAAAATGCTCACCACACTCTTTACACCCAAAGAACGAGTGAATGTATTTCCTTATGGTCTGTAACACAGCCTGGGGGTCATCTTCAAAACCTGCAGAAGGAAGAAGGCCATCCGTGCTGCAAACCTATGGATCACCAAACCTGTCAGATGGCCCAAACAGGAAAAGACTCAGGCAGCCTCCAAGAGCAGAGTGTTCCAAGGTGTCCCCACAGAGAGCCCACGGCATGAGCTCACCCTGGGCACACAGCATTAGTATGGGCATTCTGAAGGTTGAGTGTTAGTGCTGAAAGCAGAAGCTCCAATGACTGAGATGCCTTGATTCCCATAACATTCCTTGACCATTCTCATGCTTGTCTCTGTCCTTGACCTCATGACCCAAAGAGCAAACTAACCCCCAAAGATTGTGTTTTCCTTAGACCTCCCAATCTGCCCGCTGTGTGCACTTTCCTGCTTTGTAACCCCTGAAAGTGTTGCTTATGGAGATAAGCTGTCACTTTGAGCCAAGAGCCATCCTGATTCAGAATCCACAGAACCAGGTTCAAGAGTAAATATGGCTATGTACAATCTTCCCTGAGCAGATGGGCAGCAACAGTTACCAGGTGGCCAGCTGCCGGTGCTCCCTCTTGGAGGATGGACAGGAAGGCAGGTTGGCAAGACTTTTTCAACAGTACTGATCAGGCCTCTCCAAATGGTAACAGTTTCTTTTGTTTGTTTTGATTTTTGGAGGCAGGGTCTTGGCTATGATACTCTGGATGGCTTAGAACTTGCAAAAGAGTTCCGGCTGGCTTTGAATTCAAGGCTACCCTCCTGCTTCAGTCTCCTGAGTATTGAAATTATAGGATTATAAAACCATCACATCCAACTGGTGAAGGTTTTGCTTGTTTTGTTTTTTTGAGACAGGGTTTGAGACAGGTAGCCCTGGCAGTCCTGGAACTTGCTCTGTAGCCCAGGCTGGCCTCAAACTCAGAGATCTGCCTGCCTCTGCCTGTCAAGTGCTGGAATTAAAGGTGTGCACCACCACCTTGCTGGTCGTGGTTTTAGGGCCACAGTTCAACAAAGCAAGGCCTTAAAGGACAGAAGTGGCAGACACAAAGGGTATATACACAGCATTTCCAGAAAGCAATCCATCCCAAAGGCAGAAGCAGCCTGAGCCAAGCAACCTGACCACACTGGGCTGGGCTCCACCCCAATTCAAATAAGCATGCAAGCAAGAGACCAGACCAGCACTACAGACAGGCAGCAAAGTGGCTGAACAGAAAATGCATTTCCCACTAGGGAGGGAGTCTTCTTATCCACAGCAGCCTGCAAGAATGTTTTCTTCTCAATAGGTCCTGACCCAGGTATCTGTCAACAAGCTCTTGGACCTGGGGAGTTACACTAGGACCTTTGTATCTGGGAGGCAGAAATCAGCATACCAGTTTTTGCTAGCTTTGAATATGCCCATGGGTAGCTGGGCAATGCCTGGAGTGAGACACAGTTGCTGCTCTTGTGACCAGTCTGCCTAGCTTCCTCTCCCCGTCAGATCTCCAAACATCTGCCTCACATCACAGTAATCCCTCCCCTTGCTCACCAAACCACTGCTCGCTCCAGCCATAATCTTTAAAGTGGACAAGAACCATAAACCACTACCTGGGGGAGGGTTAGACCATGCAGTCAGCACTTTAGTAAACGGGTTTAAATCAGCAGCGAGAAAAGAAAACCTCGAAGACTTAATCCTGCTCCTCGACTGACCCAATTCCATTGGCAGGAGACTGCTCTCCTGAGGGCTGCGTCAGGCTGTGATCATGAGGAGAGTGCTGCAGCTGCCTGTCTGAACATGGTCTGTCATGCAGACATCAAGTGTGCATCTTAGGACCTGTCTCCGGCCATCTCAAACCGTCTTTAAGCATTCCTCCTTGAGCACACATAGCAGTGCTCTGAGAAATGTGCACAGGAGGCATATGGTGGCCAGCACACAGACAAGAGACCTCTGGAGTCGGCCTATTTTAGTAGTTCTGATGTATTAAATTATACAGTGCCATGGAAAGGAAGATGTTTTCAGATGCTAAATTTGAGACTTAATTGTCCTAGAACAAATGACAAATAATATACAGGATTCCCTCGCCTTATTTCCCTGAGTAAACCAAGGTGAGCTTACATTACAAAGATTCCTGGCTTGTCTGTCTTCTCTGTGGCTTTTTTTTACTAAGGCTGTTGTGGTAAAAGGTGTGAAACTCTCCCTACTGCTTTGCACGCAGCAGCAGGCTGTGCTTTTGGTGTCTGCATTCTGAGATGCTCATCTCCAGACTTGGCATATCCCCTTCCCCGATACTAGAAGACTGCAACCTCATAGACAACAAAGCAAAACCTTGTAGGTAATTACAGCAGCACAAGCCACGCACTGGAACTAGACAGTGAATGCAGAAGGCCACCCATGTCAGCCAGTTCGGTTAGGCAGATGGTTACCTGTGCCAACCAGTGCTTCTGGATTGGTGGAGGCCTGAACCGTCAAAGTGTGAAACAGTTTCCAGAGGGAGCATGGGTAGCCCCTCAACTCCAATCGGCTTCCTTGACATCCCACCCATTTTATGTGGTTGGTAAGAAAGATTCCAGAAATCTGAGGGGAAAACATCCACAAAGAATACAAGACAAATGTTAAAATGAACACTAGCTGCAGGATGCCTTGGGCCTTGACTGGGGGAGATGATCGTACAGGGGCATGTATTTACCAAAGCTCCTCACTGCATGCCCATCATCTCAGCATTTAGAAGGCTAAGACTGGAGAATCTTAAGTTGGAGGCCAGCCTGGACTCATGAGAAACATGGTCTCAACAAACAAACAAAAGAATCAAACACCAATGTAAAAACCAAAAGCCCTGGGTACTGTGCTGTTTAGGGGTGAACTTTAGTGTAACCTACCAGCATTCCTGAGGTAAGAAGTGAGCATGAAGCCATCACAAAAATGAAAACAGCAAAAATCATGAGGCATCTCTACCTAGGGACATGGGCTTCTCTATCCAGGGACACAGGGCCAGGGCTTTTCTACATGGGGAGAGGGTGTTTCTCCAGGCAGGAAGATGGGGCCTGTACTGTGGGAACCACAAAGCCAGGGAGACAGCACCTGTGAGTAGATTAACTCTTCCTCTCTGTGGACTCTGGGTCCTGGGCCACAGCAGGAGAATGCTGGGTGAAGGAAAATGGCAAGACTCACACTAGATGTGGCCAGGACCGGGACTCACCCGCATTTTGTTGTTGACTAGGTCTAGGATGGCATTGTATGGTATCTTGTCCAGGGGGAGGTTGGCCAACCACTCCTGCAGTGTCTCCAAAAGCTTCTTGACTGAAGGCCGACCAGGAAACAGCTAAGAGAGAAAGGACCCATCTGATAAGATGTTGAGAAAACCTACGACTGTCTCCCAAGGTCTGAAAGCAGTATAGAGAGCTGTGACTGTGTGTCAGACCCCACAAAACAGGGTTAGAGCCCCACACCACACATGCCCTGCCTTACAGTCCTTGAAGGAAATGGATTCAACCTTAGGACCAGCCTAGAATTGGGGGTCTTCCAGAACTAGGAGGATAGCAGATAACATTTCACAGTGTCAGACAAGGAGACAGACTACTGGGTATGATATAGTACCAAGTTATCAAGAGCACAGTGGTCCTCCAGAAGGCCCGCATAATTATCCTGTCTTTCTGCAGTTCTTCAGTTCCAATGTCTCTAACCAACTCCCTACAGACATGTGGGAACAGGGACTTACCTATCACAGGCAGTAATGACATGCAGCCTAGTGGCTGACTTACATTACAGGAGCCTGGAGAACAAGTAGCTAAGAGAATCCTGGTGGTACTGTTCTTGGATAGTTCTCTTACTACATGTGCAAAAATAAAGACTGCTTTGGCTGTATTTTTTTATGCATTGCTTATAAAGTACCATGATCAGTTAATCAGCATTAAATTTTTCTTAGATGTTTAAGTAAATTTTACAACAATCACTTTTTGTTGTGATTTAAGGAGGCGTCACCATCATATGGCAGGCACATCCTCAAACACCAGAGCTAGCTGAAAGAAGGGCAGGAGGGAAATACACCCACTGAGACAAAGTTAGTTCCTGTAAGCCAGCAACTATATGCCTAGGTGAGTCTGCCAGCTGGAGGGCCTTCCAGGGTAGCAGGTTTAGAGAGACGTATAGTTAGTTTAGCTGAACACTTTGTTTTGGGGACAGAATCTCTCTATGTGTCCCTGGCTGACCTGGAACTCAGTAAGTAGACTAGGCTGTTCTTAAACTCACACAGATTTGCCTGCCTCTGTCAACAGAGATCTGGGATCAAAGGTGTGTACCACCAAACCTGGTGGGACTTATTTTTAAAGAACAATGCTATCCAGTGCTATCTCAACTCTGAGCAGCACAGTAGACTAAAAATTCACCTAGCAATGTTCACTGAAATATCTGATCCATTATTCCTTGAAACACAAATCCTATTTCCTTTGTTTTTCTGGTTACACTATAAATGTAAATGTTTACAATCTAACTAGCTAGACAAAAACAGTCCTATCAAGAAACTTTTCATTTAGTGAAAGAAGGCCTGTAAAATACCTTGCTTCATCTGTACACAGTGTAAGATAAGGTGGGGAAACCCTTCATTTGTATCAATAGTGGTGGTGAGGGTATCAGAAAGGCCAGAAAGCAGCAGGAGCACTTCCAGACCAGAGGGCTATTGCAACAAACAGGAAAGTTCAGGCTCATTCCCGAAGGGGCAGGGGATTTCCTCCTCCCCAGCTCTGGGCACTTGGCAGGGAACTACACCTGGAACTTCTCATGCCACTCTCATCACCAAAGTGGAGGTGGGCCAGCCCACCTACAAGGTCTTCTAAAATGTCAAGCCTGCTTCCCTGTCTTCTCCTGGACTTCTGTCTGCCCCTTCCTACACTGCCCAGCATTAACTCCTATTCTTTAAGAGCCAGCCATCTGAAGTTGCCAGCTCAGGACCTCTCTTCCAACCCCTTAGAGGCCAGCCAGAATGGCCAGAGAGCACAAAGCTGCCTTCCTGCATTAGCTTTGTTAGGTACCCTGTATTTACCGCTTAGTCCTGCCCAGCACCTATGCATGGAACTAATTCCTCACATGGCTTCTAGGAGACTATACCATCGACACTGGCTGGTCTTCAACCTGACTCTGGCATGGCAGGACCTAGGTTGTGTTTGCCCTGACTTTCCCTTCCCCTGGACACCTAACTCTCCTAGAACCTCATCTGAGGCTGCCTAGGAGAAGCTCACCCACCCACCCATTCCTTATGCCTCATCCACCATTTCCTTCAGCCTTCTGACTGCCCCAGGCTAAATGGGGAAGCCAGAGCTCTATATGCTCTGCTCCTGCTCCCAGCTTCTTTTGCCCCACCTCCTAGGCAAATAGCAGATAATACCAGGGGTTCAGGCTGGCTAACCACTCACACCAGTAGATAGGTGACCCACACCCACACTAAATGAGACCAAATATCAGTCTGAGCAGAACCACTCACACCTTGGCAATGATAGTCATGAAGTCCCTGAATGTCTTTAACTGAGCTCCAGCCAGGGACCTGTGGGCAGCCAGCTCCACTCTCAGCAGGTAATGAAGTCCTGACTCCAGGTCTGCGGTGTACAGCTTGGCCCTGAGAGGGACAGGGGAGCATTAGGAGGGCACTTCCTGCCCTCCTCTACAAGGCCCACTGTTTCTGGCCCCATCCCCAGGGAGCAGCCTCTGTACTTACTGCACCTATTCCTGCTCATACTTGCCTGTCAAATTCTTCCCAAACCACAACCTCAGAAGTTTCTTCTTTGTTGGGTTTTTCAGGCAAGAAGAGTGACTTTTTCCTCACATCTGGCAAGGATTTTAAATAAGAAGCAAAAAACGATCGCAGAGGTTTTGCACTGTGAAAGGAAGGAGGAGATGCTTTTATGGCTGTCCTCAGATCATGTAGCCTCTCAAGGGCATAGCTCACACACCATTCTCCCCATACACATACTGACAGAATGGTGAAGAATGCTCACCCAAGCTGGGCCTCAGACCTGCCCTCCCATCTGAGATGAGAAGACAGAATCATGGACATAAGCTGAAGTAAGGACCACAGATCATCCACTTGCTGTGACTCTAAGACACTTGTAAAATTGTCTGAGCATCTGCTAAAACCAGTTTCATTTTGGCTATGATTCTACTGTGCCAGAGAGCCTTCATGACATGCTAACTCTGCCAGCTTAACCATATCTGGAGGCCAGGCCTAGGGATGGCCACTCCCCAGCTCTGCCATTTGGGAGTCATCAGTGTCATTTCCACAGAGAATGCAGTCATGTTCCTGTAAAGTATTACCAAGGCTTTGTGATGGAGGTGGCACTGTGACACTCTTGGTGCTCCATGTACAGACATCTGTCTTTAGAACCCACCTGCAGTTACTGGGGTAACTCTTGGGGCAGCCTCCCAAATGCTCAGGGCCTATCCCAAGAAGCTCCTGACCTTGGGTGCCCTAGATTTTTATTTTTTCTTTTCCTTTTTGAGAGAGGGTCTCATGTAGTCCCTGTGTAGCTAAGGATGACCTTGAACTTCTGATCCTCCTTCCTCACCTCCCAATTGCTGGTATTACAGGTATGAGCCGACATGCCCAGTGATAAGATCAAACCTAGGGTTTCTGTAAGCTAACCAAGTGCTTTGCCACACAATCCACCCTTCATACAGCTAAAGAATTATGAGGTGTAACTGAGACTTTGAGAAGGCTCCCCTCAGCTTTAGAATTAAAGCTTTATTCGAGGTCACTTTATTGATACCTGTGCCCACCCCCAACTCTCTAGACAGGGCTTGCTGGCTACAACAGACACAACCAAAAGCCCAGATCTGCTTTGAGGTCTGTGCCGAAACCCATGGAAACAACCAGAGACAATGACCACTCAAGATCCCAGAGCCTGGAACAGGGTCACAGCAGGTCAGGGAAGGCGGCCAGCCATGGGTTCCTTGCATCTTGGCCCACTAGTCTGTCATGCAGACTCTGAGCCTTCATCTAGTGCATACTCACTCAGGAAAGCCTGAGTCTCCACAGACCACTGAATGTTCATTTACACATTATACAAACTAGCACTTACACATTAACCAGTCCATGGGACCCATTGGGGTAAATCAAGTAACAGGAAGGAACTGAAGAAATGCCAAGTGTCCCCAGAAATGCTTTGTCCCTATCCAGTGCTCGGCTCACCACGATGTTGTCATATGGAATCAAATCTAAGATCACCTGCAGAACGAGAAGCCATGTTACCTTCATGCTTTTCTTGGAAAACACCACTTTACAGGCCCGCAGGTGCTGAACTGTTCCGGGAATAGCACTGTCTACATGTACCACACAACATGGTAAACCTTGCTCCACTTGCACACAGCTGAGTGCTGTGACACACAGTGATGCATCAATTATACAAGACTGAGGCACAATACCACAATCAGTCTGCACTCATCGCTCTGAGATCAAAGGCAGCCTGTGCACCTTCACTTTTACTGCATTTAAGCATCTCACCAAGTCACACGTCCACTCTCATTTAGCAACTTTCCAAAATAATCAAAAGTAACTTTGGTGTGTGCATGTGTGCACACATGTGTGTATATAGATGCATGTGGAGGTCAGAGGACAACCGAAGGTGTCATTACTCAGGTACCATCCACTTTGTTTTTTTTTTTTTTTTAAAGATTTATTTATTTATTATGCATACAGTTTTACAGAAGAGGGCACCAGACCTCATCATAGATGGTTGTGAGCCACCATGTGGTTTTGCTGGGAATTGAACTCAGGTCCTCTGGAAGAACAGTCAGTGCTCTTAACCTCTGAGCCATCTCTCCAGCCCCTCCACTTTGTTTTTGAGACAGTCTGTCATTAGCCTGGGGCTTGCCAAGCAGACAGGGTGGCTGGCCAGCAAAGCCCAGGGATGTGCCGACTCTGGCTACTCAGCACTGGGATTACAAGTGTGCTGCTGGAGATGGAACTCAAGTCCTAACGCTTTCCAGGTAAGCACTCACTAAACTTTACCTTTCTGAACTAGCCTGTCTGTTACAGAATCTACATACATTGAGTAAGCACCTTCACCACTCATCATATAGCCCTGTTTTCCCAACAAACTGGCTATTGTGTGCTCACACTTCTGGGCTATCTGGCAGCTCACCATCATTGGAGCTCAGAGCCAGGAGGTTTGGGGTGGCTCCTGCAGGTGACCTGGACCTGCTGTTGGGCTTGCTTAGGCTGAAGGAGCTGTATTGAGTCTCAGTGGCAGAGAGACCATGGCTATGGGAGTTCAGAGTCTAAAAAACCCCTCCTGTGCTCTCACCACATGGCAAGTGGAGCTTGTTGTTCTCTGCTTCTCTTAGATGTCAACAAAGCCGGTTACTCCAGGGATGAGGAAGAGCTTACATGTGAGGTGGTTCACAGTGGTGGTGGCTATCCTTCTCTGTGTGTGTTTGCTGTGCTAGTGCTGTAGCTTTCACTGGCCTGGAACTCATTCACAGTCTAGGCTGATCTTAAACTCAGAGATCAGCCACGTAAGTGCTGGGATTAAAGGTGCCTAACATACTTGGCCACAATGGTTCTTCTTGATACTGACTTGTAGGGCACTCTTGGTTATAGGTCCTATCCAGGGGGCCAGGCCTTATTGATCCCAAAGGCACTGATATGCTGGTACTATGGGAACAGGGTGACTGGCAAGATCAAAGTCCTATTTTTGGTTTCTAAGTGTACATGTGTGAGAAGGGCATAGGGCACTGTCTGGAAGACCTGGCGTGCAATGGCTTCCTCAGGGAGGGAAAGGAGCTGGGCATGAATGAGTTCTGGGCTTTGCTGCATCTCAGTCCTTTGACTGAGAATTCTGCCAACAATGAAGCAAAGGCTAAGCATCACCACCAAACGTGGAGGGGGGCAATAAGGTCCCGGAGGATAGCCAGGCACCTGTGGCTGCCACACTGTTGTCTGTAGCCTGCCTCACACCCTCCCAGCCTACCAAGGGTAGTGCTACCTGCTCTTTCCTGAGCTACCCAGAAAACCTGGAGAACTGCACTCAAGTACAGGAAGGAAGAGCCCAAAGGTCAGTGCTGAGATCCCATATGGGCCACGAGACCTCCTTCTTGTCTTCAAGGAACCCTGGCATCAGCAACTAGGCCTCTGATCCCTTGGTTTGATACTTGAGCAAAGCCGAAGGCCTGAGCCACTCACATGACACCAACATCTCACAAAAGAAGCAGGGTTCTCCAGACTCCTGAATGTGGTGACACAGAACACAGGAGATCTCTAACAGTGGGCAATAATGGCATTAATGGAAGACATAGCTATGGCTGGGCCCTCAAAGGGAAGTCCTGCCACTCCAGCATTTTTTGCTATATATAGGCCGGTGACTTAGGATCTCTGTAACTAGTGATAGCTCAAGGCTACTGGTTGTTGCTGTCAATGCATTAACCATAGCCCACCCCAGCCACACTAGCTGCAACCCCAAAGTACATGAGACACAGTACCTCTCGTCCAACATAAGAACCATCACTTTCAAACAGAACTGCATGGTACTGGCCACTGTGGCTGTCCATGAGGGAACGGATGTCACTGGGCCTGTCCAGGAGAAAGCAAAACTTTCAGTGCACTCCATGATAGCAAGCTGTCACAGCATGTCAGCACCCAGTCTCTTATACTCACTGAGATTTTAAAAACGACACCCAGTCTGCACAATGCAACTTGGGGAAGGGGATGAACCAGGGCTTTCCATCTGTGGAGCTCCAGGCCCCATAGGCCACCTTTCAATGGAGCTACTCACTGAATAGGATCCAGGGGTGGGCATGCAGCAGGCCGAGTACTCTCTGTGTGGTTCTGTAGGAAGTCAATCATTGTCTGCCTAACTGTCCGAAGCTCTCTGTCAGGTCCTACAGAAGCAAATCTGAGTTATGGCTGTGGCTTCAGGTACATGTACCTACGCAGCCATCCCAAGCCCAGAACCCAGGACAGTGAAGACAGCAGCACCATCCACACAACCCTAGTACATAGCTGCTGTAGCGTGGTCAGCAGCAGACAATTATAACAGGAGAGCACACACACTGAGAGCAAGTGATAGGCTACAAGACACACAGCAAAGTGACAAATCTCATACATGGTGGTGAGAGGTGGCAAGGTGCACGGAACAACTCCATATACACTGTTAACATAAGCAAACTACACCTGATGCTAGGAAAGGCAGGTACCTGCCAGAGGGGTGAGGGCAAGTCTGTGAAGCAGTCATCTGGTCTTCACCTGGCCAGGTTCACACATAAAAACATACAAGCCAAGCCCTATACTTGCCATATACACACTCCACTAGATACTTTTTCAATAAAAGAGAAGCTATGTAACAAAGAGGTCCCTAAGCGGGTCACATGGGTTTCCCTGGGAAGGGGAACAGATGAGCTCTCCTGGGTAAACTAGGGGAGGGTGCAAGGATGGAGGAGGAGATGGGAACCAGGGATTGGGCTGGTTGAGTTGGGGATGGGATGGAGAGGGACAGAGAGAAATGAAAGAGATATCTTGATAGAGGGGGATAGAAAAACCTAGTGCTAGGGAAACTCCTAGGAATCCACAAGGGACCCCAGCTAAGACTCCCAGCTGTAGCAGAGGGTGCCTGAACTGTCCTTCCCTGTACTAGGATTGGTGACTACCCTAACTGTCACCAGAGAGCCTTCATCCAGTGACTGATGGAAGCACACACAGATCCACAGTCCAGGAGTCCAGTTGAGAGGGAGGAGGGACTGTATCAGCTATGGGAGTCAATATCATGATGGAAAAGCCCAGAGAGACAGCTGAGCTGAGCTAATGGGAGCTCACGACCTCTGGACGGACAGCTAGGGAGCCTGCACGGGACTGACCTAGGCCCTCTGCATGTGGACAACAGCTGTGTTTGGTCTGCTTATGGGATTCTTAGCAGTGGGTTCAGGGCCTATCCCTGGTGCATAAGCTGCCTTTCTGGAACCTATTCCTCACCCAGCCTTGACACAGAGGGAGGAGCTTGGTTCTGCCTCAACATGATATGACATGCTTTGTTGACCGCCTTGGGAGGCTTGCCCCTTTCCGAACAGAGGAGGAGTGGATGAGGAGTCGGGGGGGGGGGGGCTAGACAGGAGGTGCAAGGAGGGAACAGGAAGAAAAGAGGAAAGAGAAACTGTGGTTGGTATGCAAAATAAATGAAAAAATTAATAATAGTAATAATAATAAAAAGTCTGTTTCCACATGAAGGTGAGAATCTGCAGGTAACGGGGTAGGGCTGGACGGTGCAGAGTGAGAACGAGCAGAATGGAGGATATACATGTATGAAATAGTCAAAGGACAAGCTTAACAAAAATCATAATAAAAAATTTACTACCACATTTCCCAAGAAGGACAAAGCAGAAAATAAAGCATTTTCTGAGGCTGGAGAGATGGCTTAGTGGACAAGAGCATGTACTGTTCCTCCAGAGGACTGAACTGGTTCACAACCTTCTGTAACGTCAGTTCTGGGAGTGGGAGGGTGGGGGAGTCTGACAACCCCGACCCCCAAGGACAGACACACAGGTGCTTGCATACACACGCACACATAATTAAAAACTTTTTTTAAACCTCAAATCTTATTTCCACACAAACTATTAAAGTTTAAATTTTAATAACAAGTCAGGGAGCACTGGTACAAATATGCTGACTGAAGGGAGGAGGCCCCTGGGCTCCATCTACTGAGATCATATCCAGTTTAGCAGGCTGAGTGAGGCACTCTATGGGATTAGAATAGAATGCTGCGTGTCCTTACCTTTAAAATTTTCTCCAGTTGTAAACTCCTTTGTAAATGCTTTAAAATACTAAAGGAAAAGCACACAAAAGATAAGAACCAGCTTGAGGAGAGTTGTGCATATGTTTAAATATTTAAACAAGATGACAGCTGTCTCGACCAGGAGCTCTAGTCAAGTCCCTCCCAAAGTTACACTGACTGGGCAAGACATGGTCCATGCATCCATGGACACCAGTGTCCTGCAGACGTGTGAACCACTGTGCTAAGCACCAACTGGGTGTTATTATGTCACTTCTAGTCCAACAGGACCCGAATCGAGACAATGCACTAGGGTGGGGTCCTTACAAAGGTGCTGCTGTTCTTGAGCAATTGGAGGGCACAGGCTCCAGGGAAGAGGGGCTATGCAGAGCCTCTGAGAAGATGAGCGCCCCGTCAGAAGCACATCAATGACAGCTGAGGCTGAGTCTAGGTAGTATTCCCAACAAAGCCCAAAAGGAGACCAGTGCTGAGGTACACAGAGGACGGACTCCCTGTAACAAACTGGGGAAGCAGAAGCAGTGAAGAGGAAGGTGGACAAACATCTAACAGTCCAACAAGAATAAAAAACACAGATGTGCTTGTCACCAGGAGCACAAGCACTGTGCCCTGCAACCAAGGGAAGATGTACCATGTTGTGGGAGGGGCTAGCCCCACTGGGTCCTCTGGCCTCCTTTCCAGACCCACTCAGGGAAACTTGGGAAGGGGAGCTCATGTTGGTCCATGTAATCAAAGTCAGGAGATACCCCAACCCTCGAGCAGAGAGGTTAACATTACTGCATAGCCAAACCAAATGAGCCACAGTAGCACCCAGCATCATGGGCAAATCTTGGCTAAGTTATATGAAGTAAAAAAAAAAAAAAAGTCCAGACATTTACATGCAGCACTGTTTAATAGAAAATATGAAGTTAAAAGCCAAGTAAAATAGGAATACATGTGACATTATCAGCCCAAGGCTAGAAAGCAAGAGACCAAGCAACAAGGGTCTATAATGTCCCTGGGGCTCATACCACACTGAGCATCACACTGGGGGACTAGCTGGTCACAGTTAATGAATGGGTGAGGATACTAGCAGGACAGAAATGCAGAGCTGGGGTCACAGGCTCTTCAGAAACTATCTCTGAATTGGGCAGTGGTGGCTTACACCTTTAATCCCAGAACTCAAGAGGCAGAGGTAGGTAGGTCTCTGAGTTCAAGGCCAGTCTAGTCTACAAAGTGAGTTCCAGGACAGTCAGGGCTACTCAGAGAAACTCTGTCTCAAGAAGAAGGTGGGGGGAGGGGAAGGAGGAGAAGGAGGGGGAGGAGGGAAAGAGGTTTTGGAGATGCTCATGAGTGTGAGACATTCAAAGGCAAGCATGTGGCCACACATTCATGCCCTCAGAAGCAGTGGACCTTTGGCAGGTCTCAAGTAGTATCTCTGCCCTCTAGTGGAAGAAACATATACAAGTTTGTCAACAGGATCAACAGCAACCCGGGCAGCAAGCTGCTGGGGAAGCCACTCTCAACACTGCCAGTGCCTGTGGCAGTAAGAGGGGACCAGGCAGCATGATACCCCACTAAGCTAGGCACCAACAGGCTTGTGTGAGCAGGGGCTTCCTGCAGCACCTGGCTCTGGATTAGAGCCTTCAGTGACTTAAGATGAGGAACAAAGGGGCAACATGCTGGGTATGCAAATAAAGTTTTTAGACTTTAAACCAGAAATAATAACCTAGGAGTTACTGGTACAGGAATTCTGCCTTAATAGCCCCTGGTGGGAAAGGCAGGACTGGAGCAGAGGTTAAGGTTGCTGGAGGCTCACCCTGAAGGTGGGGTAGAAGTGGATGTCATACGTGCGGCACACATCCTGGTTCTTTTCTTCTGCACAGTCCAGAGCAGCAACACGAATGGCAGCAGCCCAGTCTACGAGGCAAAAATAGGACCTTTAGCAGCGTTGCCAGCACCAAGCCATTCCATCCTAGGCAGCATCTGCATAAGCACCAGCTGCCTTGGGGAAATGACCCGTGCACCTCCCTCTATGTTGTTCATGAGCTCTGTGCTGGGCTGGGAAAGCAGAGTAACAGTTCAACCAAAGCCAGAGGTGTCTTTCACCACTGTTCACTGAGAGAATGGACTTGTGCTGAATGTTCATGTCACTCAGGAGCTTGCCATGAGGCGTTTCCTATTAAAAGACACCTGACAGGTGGAAGTGCAGGAACCTGAAGCACTGTCTGTGAGATGGTAACGGAGCACTACAAGAGATATCAACTGAACATGCACAGTGACCAGACAGACCTAGTGGGCCCAGCAATGTGCAATCATTTTTAAAGTCAGGCCAGGATCTGCACTGACAGCAAACCCCTCTCCCCGTTGCCCAGGGATGCACATGCCATTGTTACAGAAGAGGAGCTGCTTTAAATCTTCATTCTTAGTTTCAAGGTTTTAACTGAGAATTTCCAACAAATGCACACACACACACCAGAAAAAGTATACAACCCCCTACATGTATCTTGTCTTGGTGTCAGTAGTTACCAGCTCTTGTGAATGTTTTATCCAAATCCCTACCAAATTTTAGAACTTAGGAAGCAACCTCAGATCCAAAACACTGGTCATAAATCTTCCTGTCTTTTTCAGTCCAACACACTGCCATGACCGTAGCAAATGACTCACGCTCCTAATGCCATTAGGCACCTAGTTGGATCATCTCCTCCCATCCTGCCCACATCTGACACTCTCCCTAGAGCTCCTGTAAAAGGGACAGAAGTAGGGATTTTTATTAGGTTCTTTTGCTGGGATTAGTGTAGTCATAAATTTCTGGCCTGGCCTAACCCCAAGATCCGGACCTGCCCACAGCTGCTCAGTCCCAAATAATCACACAAAAACTTTTCTATTTATGTTTAGCCACATGACTTGGTACCTTTTTGCTCAGTGCAGCATTCTAATCCCACTTCCTGTGTCTCACTGGTGCCTGTCTCTCTGCTCTTTGACTTCCCAGAACTCTCCTAGTCTTGTTGCCCTGCCTCTACTTTCTGTCTAGCTACTTGACCAATCAGCGCTTTATTAAACTAATATTTACAGTGAAAAATACTATAATGTACAAAGGCATAGTCCCATAGCAGATTAGTTTTAAGAATTGAAGTGTAAACTGGACACACCTTTAATCCTAGCACCTGAGGGGGGTTGGAGGAGCAACACGACACACCCCGACAACACACACAATTCAGCATCTTCTTTATTATTATAACAAATACAAATTAGATCAGGACTGCAGTTTCTATTCTCGCCTCTCACTCAGGGGAGGGGCACTTTGCAAGGGGAGCCGCCTCCTGGTAATACAGAGGAAAGAGCCTGGCTCTTCTCTGCTTTGCCCTCTGGTCACTAGCTCACACCTTAAGGTAACTGCAAGGGGTCCTTCTAAGAGATGTGTACCCTTGCTCCAGGGTATTAAAGTTACACCATTACACAAACTTCCAGGCATCTGGTCCTGCTGGGGTCCTGTCCAGGCACAGGCCCAAGAAATGCTGGGCTTGCTTGGTGGTGTGTGCATGGTCAGCAGCACAGCACAGCTCACAGGTACACAGTGTAGGCAGGGGAACAGGCAAGAGAGACAGACAGAAGAGCCACTGGGTGACCTTGCATATGCTGTCTGGAAGTTGCTTGATTTCTAGGCAGGAGCTCCAGCAAAGGGTCACTGGCAATCAGCATGCTCTGTTTTCACCAGCAACCTAGCTAAAAGTCACATGAAACCATTCCTCTGAGAACAAGTGATGCTTACATACCTCCCTGACTTAAAAAACACACCCTTTCCTTCTTTTATTAAGAGTAGGAAACAAGAATAGGTCATTCACAGATAGTAACAACCAAATACTGTTGGCTATAAAAAGCCAGTTCTGTCCGGAGGCCACTTTAAAAGCACAGAAAAAGCCACTCCAGTATTTCTGAATCACAGCCATAGGTTCCTGGAGTCTCACATGGCACAGAAGTGAGGAAGAACAGTTAATACTCCCATCTAATTAGAGGCAGATGGCACAGAAGACACTGTGAGGCTCAAGGTACTTCAAGGGCAGATTCACACCCTGTATCTGGCACAGCAGCTCACTCCTGTCACCTCCATTTGACTCACAGACTCAACCAACTCTGTTCACTGGGTGTTTCCACCCACACTTTCCTTCCATGTTCTGGGAAAGCACCTGCAGCCTGGAAAGAGTATCAAGTGAAAATCTCCAGGAGGAAAATGCAGGGACCAGTCTCCTAGCTATCTGAAATACTAAACCCAGTAGAATTGGAAAAGATGCAGCTAGGTTTTCATGGTGGGGTCTGGTCCTGTTTTTGTTTTTCAGAATTTTTATTAAGCATGTATACTCAAGAGAACTGAATGTAGGGGCTGGGGGCTTAGTTGCAGAGTACATCTCTAGGGTGATGCTGGCACTGTGGCTCCAACTTGCTGGTACTGGGCATTAGCTTTGTTTCTCAGGCTCTGTGTTCTGGAATCTGAAGCAGGAGGCCACTCCAACACAAGGCACAAGAAAAGAGGGTTCCTCGGTGCTTTAGGAGACGGTGCTCAGCAAGACAAACCAGAGCCAGCTTTGTAGTTTGTCTGTTTGTTTTGTTTGCTTTTGTCTGAGATAGGCTCTGGCTAGGTAGCCCAGGTTGGTCTTAACTTGAAATGCTCCTGCCTCAGCTTCCTGAGTGCTAAGATCAAAGACTGGCTGGTTATGGCTCTTTTAATATCCTCAAATATAGCCCAACACAAATATAGCACTACAGGCTAAACACATGAGCCCTCCTAAAATGACTTGGCATTTGGAAGACTGAAGACACTAAGCAGCTTAGTCCACTGGGAATGCAGAACAGTGTTTGTGAGAACTGCACCCTGGATCTCCATCAGAGCAAGGCCTCAACACTGATCCACAGATTTCACCACACCCACGGTAGGCACTGTCCCCAAATACATGAGCAACTTCCTGGCCTTGCAATGTAATCAGCACAGAACACTGCAAAGGTTCTTTGATCCACACTGTTGCCCACTCCAGTGTCAGGGGGACACTGAACTCTAAGTATCTACAAGATAATGGAGGAAAAGGGAACCCCAGAAGCACCTCTCCTAACGCGGATACCAGGAAGGACAGAAACAAGGAAGGACATGTGGGCGAGCTGATGTTTCTGAGTGCTAAGTTACCACCTGGGCTCTGGGAAGCAGATGCAGCGAGCCACACTATCAGGATGAGGGAAGCTCTTAGCTCAGCTGTGCTCCTGAGAAAGAAAGAGTTTGTACAAGCCCAGGCAAACATCAGCAAGAGCTCACAAAGGCTGCGACAGAACTCCATGGCTTCAATTCACAATCTTTACAGGTCCCCACAGTTAGACAGCACTCCTCCAGATCTCTTGTCTTGGGCCTGGATCCCACTTTGCTCCCTTGGCTGGGTTCTTTCTTGTCTCCCTCCAGGTCCCTGACAGGATACCATTTACAACATCTACAACACCCAGTAAAGGTGAAGGTGAGGAACGTGAGCAACACAACAGTCATCAGCAGTGGGGAGTTGCAGACTGTCCCAGGGTGACAACATGGTTAGGTCAGGGGAAGCAAGGCTGAGACCTCTCTAGTGCTACAGAGAAAGGTCTTCTTACCAGAGTATCTGTAGAACACTTACTAATGACATTAAAACAAAAAAATCAGCAATGCCTTCTGACCTCAGAGATTCAGAAGAGCTGGCCTTATGAGCACCAATTCTATCAGACACTGTGCATGTGCATCCCAGACAAGGGTGGGGAGCAAGTTGTCCTTTCCATTTTGTCGGGGCAATGAGACCGACTCACCACAGTGTCCACTTCTGGCCTCTCTGGCCTGGCTCGTTTTGAGCCCTGTCTCTGTGGTCACTGCATTTGGCTGTCATAACGTCTCTCCTGAAATGTCCTGTCTTCCTCCTCAGCTCCAAGTGTACAGGTAGGTACAATAGAGACACCACCAGCTTTCTTTCCTTCAGACTCACAGCAATCATTTCAATCATATGAGGCAACTGTTGGCTTGAAAAGGAGAAAGGCCTGGGTTGCCCACACTGTCTCAGCAAACTGATGCCTCATCAGCATGGTAGAAAGAGCAATGAGCGTGGAGTTTACCTCTTTCCGACATATTCAATAACAAGGTCATTTGCCAGGGATGGAAATCCTTACCATGAGTCCACCCTGTAGCATCAAAGCATAATTTCCCAAAGAATTAAAGCAGATGTGGTGGTGTATGCTTGTAAACCCAGCACTTGGGAGGCAGAGGTGGGTGAATCTCTGAGTTTGAAGCCAACCTGGTCTACAGAATGAGTTCCAGAATAACCCGGGTTAAATAGAGGAATCCTGTCTCAAAAAAAAAAAAAAAAAAAAAAAAAAAAAAAAAAAAAAAAAAAAAAAAAAAAAAAAAAAAAAAAAAAAAAAAAAAAAAAAAAAAAAAAAAAAAAAAAAAAAAAAAAAAAAAAAAAAAAAAAAAAAA
>PVIH01018328.1:0-38857 GCA_004025045.1 Sigmodon hispidus | reverse complement strand
TTTGTTCATCTCTTCCAATTTTTTGTTTGTATTTTCTTCTATTTCTTTAAGGCTTTTTTTCATATCTTCTTTTAGAGCTTCGATGATCATCAAAAAGGAATTTTTGGTGTTGCTTCCTTCTGTTTCCTCTTCATTGCTCAGTTCAGGTCTTGTATTTGTAAGATCGCCACTCTCTTCTGGAGTTACCATGTTGTCCTTTTTATTATTATGTAATTTTTTGCACTGACGTTTACCCATGGCTTCAGTGGTTCATGATTAGATGGCTCCTGGTCAGTTGTGGCACTTGGGTTTGTATGTCTCCTGTCACCTCTCTGGTCAGGGTCTGATTCTGTCTTTCAGAGAGCCCTGCAGTTGTTGGTTTGCTCAGTTCGAGGTCGTGGTGGGGAGCCATGAAAATTCCCTCAGCAGGATCTGCGAGTGTGGTCAGAGTTTACCTGCCCCTGCTCCAGAGTGTGCTGGGGCTCTGCAGAGAGCACTTGGTCCCGGGAGTGGAACCGGAAGCAATGAGAGCTCAACTCTCCCTCCCAGGCTGGGATATAGGCACTGAGTCCTGGTGATCCCTCCTCACCTCTGGGCGGGGTCTGAATCTGCCCTTCAGAGACCCCTGTAGTTGGTTAGCTCAGTTTGAGGTCGTGGTGGGGAGCTGTGCAAATTCCCTCAGCAGGAGCTGTGGGTGTTGTCAGGGGCAGAGTTTACCTGCCCCTGCTCCAGAGTGTGTTGGGACTTACTCTCTCTTCTTTTATTTCTTTAAGGCTATTTTTCATATCTTCTTTGAGAGCTTCGATGATCATCAAAAAGGAATTTTGGTGTTGCTTCCTTCTGTTTTCTCTTCATTGCTCAGTTCAGGTCTTGTATTTGTAAGATCGCCACTCTCTTCTGTAGTTACCTTGTTGTTCTTTGTATTATTATGTAATTTTTTGCACTGACGTTTGCCCATGGCTTCAGTGGTTCACGATTAGATGGCTCCTGGTCAGTTGTGGCACTCGGGCTTGTGCGCCTCCTGTCACCTCTCTGGGCAGGCTCTGAATCTGTCCTTCAGAGACCCCAGAAGTTATCTCTTTGCTCAGTTGGAGGTGGAGGTGGGTAGCCATGCAAATTCCCTCAGCAGCAGCTGTGGATATGGTGACAGGCAGACTTTATCTGCCCCTGCTACAGAGTGTGCTGGGACTTACTCTGCAGACAGCACCTGGTCCAGGAAGCGGAACCGAAACCAATGAGAGCTCAACTCTCCCTCCCTGGCTGGGATATAGGCACTTGGACCTGATGACCCCTCCTCACCTCTAGGCGGGGTCTGAGTCTGTCCTTCAGGGACCCCGTCATTATCTGTTCACTCAGTTGGAGGTGGAGGTGGGTAGCTGTGCAAATTCCCTCAGCAGCAGCTGTGGGTATGGTGACAGGCAGACTTTATCTGCGCCTGCTACTGAGTGCGCTGGGACTCACTCTGCAAACAGCGCCTGGTCCTTGCCAAAGCCAGATAAAAGTGAAATGGAAACACATGTGGTCGGGCCTGCTTAAAGCTGGAGGCTAACTCAACAGCCTAACCAGCCAATAATTACGCCTCCTGTCATGTGTTGTTCTGATCAGGAAGCACCTTTTGTGGGAATTCGTGCCCCAAAGTTGGACGCCAAACGTAGTTGCACAAATTTGGATTGTAAGAAGACTCTGAGACAAGTATTCAGGGAAGGCTGAAATATCACAGAGAGGAAGCATCGCAGTCAATTCTCACTCAGCTGTCTTACAATTTCCTCAGCCTTGCTCCTGGTCTCTTCTGCAGGTCCCTTCTGCCTGTTGCTTCTGCCTCCATAATACAGGTTTTTATAATAACTTATCAAAAATAAATCAAGGCAGAGCATCATGGTTCTCACCTTTAATTACAGTTCTCAAGAGGAAGAGGCAGACAGACCTCTATGAGTCTGAGGCTAGTCTTGTTTACATAGTGAGTTCCAGGCCACTCAGGGCTACCTAATGAGGCCCTGTCTAATAATGAATGAATGAATGAATGAATGAATGAATGAATAATTTGAAAAATATCAAAGGTGTATGTGAGAGGACAAGACAGCATGGTAAGGTTTCAGCCTCCATGAAGATTAAGTAGTAATCATTTAGCAAATGAAAACTGCCTGCTGTGTGCTACTGCTCTGTGTGGGGTTTGTGTCTAAAAGTACCATCTTGAATTTCAGAACAGTGAATCTGCCACGTATCATAAATTAATTCAAACTCTCAAAGCATTTTAAGAATACAAATACTAATTTTTGACATTTTCTTCTTTTTTAGCAGTTTCGTCCTCATACATTTATAGTATACTAAATCTAATCTTTGCGTCAAGGATAAGAAACAGCTGATTCTTCAGTCTGGTTTGAGGAACAGTGGTAGAGTAAGGCGTCTCTGAGGCACGCAAAGAGGGCAGGAAAAACATGGGCTTATGTCAAAGTCTACATTCACTCACATTCAAAAGGTCATGAACTTGACAGTGGATGTAACCGGACACTTCCTAATTGTCTATACCCTTCTGCATGAGGTTAGAATGAAGCCTTATATACCAGTACAAACTTTTGGATTTAGCTTTGTTTGCATTTTTCCATGAGGAGTCTGCATATTGTGTGGAATACCAACACCAAGAGTGAGTAGTAGTCTATAATGAATGTGTGATTTGAATCCCAAAGTCAAAAGCCACCAGGTGTCAGGCACTAGACCCTAGAAATACAAGAATTGTGATGTTGTACTTTCTACCTAAAAGCATTCAAAATCAAAGTTTTCAAAATATCTTCCTAGCCTACAAAAACATGGCTCCTGGCTTTCTGTGACTGATGCTAAGCCTCCTACAAATCTGAAGAAATATGGCAGAGGACAATGTATTGGCTCTGAATTTATAGTTTCAAGGCCCCCATACCACTCTAAATAGACCTTGCACCTCCCTGCACCTAGCCCATGCACCAGGCTCTGCATTGCCTTTGCCTCTCTTCCTCATAAACTCTCAGTCCTTCAGGGCAACAATAAAAAGTAGTGAAATTAACTTAATCCAATCAAATGAGAACTACTAAATTACAAATTTTTAGAATCTTTCTGTTGTTTTTGTTCGAATTCTTCCAAAATGTAACCTTCTTAACTTCTTAAGATGAATTTCTCTTAAGGAAATATTTCTTTTAAAGCCCATATATATTAGCTACTCTGACTTAAGTAAGTTCATTGCTGCATGTACAAAGCAACCGTAAAATCTCCTACAATGGGGGAATCTAGTGTATCATTGAACTTTTGTAAAGCTGCCCCCAGGCAAAGCATGAATGCTGGTCCATTGGCTATTTCATCACAAAACTGAAGTTCTGTAACCATCACATACGGTAAGAGCCAAACTTATTGTTGCAATGTGGAGTTGTATAACAAGCTGAGATCAGTCCAGGCATGTCATTTTTACCTGGGAAGTGGCTTGTGGAAAAGTGAGCAAGTCCAAAAGGACATGAGACATGCAGAGCATTGGGTGCCATTGAAATAAACATCTGTCAGTCATTGGCAAAAGTTTTTAAAAACAAGCTGCATTTTACATGTCTCAGTATAATAACGATCACATCACAGCCAACTTATTATCAAAGCTCAAAAACAAATAAATGTACGGTACCTTTGCCAAGGCCTCTTCTCAGGTTTTATTACTGCTGACAATAGAGCCAGTGTTGTGAGGAGCAGGCTAGTTGGGCAATCCACACATGACATGCTTTGTTCTCTGCCTGAACCTGCTCTGGCATGACTTTGAGACTAATACTATTTATTTTTGGCATTAATATTAAACACTATCTGGCAGAAGTATGTGAATTCTGCAATCTTCAGTCAGGCCTTGAAATGCTTGGAAGATTCTTTCAGAATGATAAGAAGAAAGCTCTAACATTTCTGGACAAAGATTAAAAGACCCAAATGACACATGGTTGACCTTGGTGGTTTGTGTTGTTGAGAAAAGTGGCTGGAGATAATTGAGACACAGAGGCCTTGCCTTGGGATAGGACGGTGAAAAAATAGACGCACTGAGGTGATGGCTCAGGACATGCTTGTGGTGCATCTAAGTCCCTTCTCAGATACTGTGTTAGCCACCTTCATAGCTGGAGCTCTGTACCTCTTCCCTGAAACCACTTGAAGACACAAGAGACAAAGACCTTTCCTGAATGGGTCACATGGGGACCTTTGTGTAGAGGATTGATGCGATGCAATGGGCTCCTGCAGAGTCTAATCCAGTCTCAGCACTAATATGTGGTCTTGACTATCTCTTTGCTCTATGCTTGGATCCCTCATCCCTTGGGGTTTTTCAGCCAAAGTTGGCAGTCATCAGTAGGTTAAGTTAAAGGGTGTTGGGATGTCTAGCTCAGATTTAATTTCAGGGTTCCAGCCCCAATCTTCCCAGGGATCTAATTTCCTATTCTTCTGCTAATGTTCAACATTTGCATGTAGTTTCCATGGGTCAGATGATAAATTTTAGATTGTTGTGGCCTTATTCAAACACATGCCATTTTTTGAATAAAATTGCTTTTCAAATACATTCAGTTTTAAACATCCCTCCAAATACTGAAATTAACGATCTCTTTGCAGCTAAACCTTCCTGCCTCATAGCTCATTCTTTACCTACAAAGCACCATTATCATCCCATTTGGAGTCAAGCAACTACTGCTGTCTTGTGACAATTGGGATCTGGGAAGAAGGACCCTAGCACAGCACAGGACTCTGGAAAGGGTTCTGCCAAGGGAGGGCCCAGAGAATGTGACATTGACTAAGGGCTGGCTTCCAAGCCTGTGGCTCCATTTCAGGCCTGGGCCATGTCATAGAGGCTGTCCTGACATGGGCAGAAATCTGATCCAGGATTACAATTTAGCTGATTAATAGCTCTATCCCCAAGTTCTTGGGAGATGGCTTCAAAGAAACATTGTATATCCCTAATACTTCTAACTGAAAAGAAGGGTTCCCTATCCAACAGGGCAGGAATCTAGGAGTGGTTCCCAATAATCAACAGACAGATGGTTCAAAGGGGCCTCAGGAACAGAGACCTGGAGAGTTTGGCTGTCAGTGCTGAGCCTATCAGCCCTGTGTTCAGACATGTGGAGGAAGGAAGCTCCGAGATCTTCTCACTGCTGGAAGCTGTAAATCTGCAGTTGAGGGGTGCTTGTCCATTAGGGAATGTTTCTCCTTCCCCTCTCACTTCCCCCCCTTAGAAGCTAGTCAGGACTGGAGCTGGCAGAAAGCAATTGAGAAAAAAGGCAGTGGTGGCACTTTGGGACATGTCTTCAGGTGCAGATGGACAGAGCCCCGAAGACAGTGGTCTAGTTTTGCATTTGATAAAGGTTTCTCCACCTCTGGTTCCCATTACAACATGGAAAGAGTAGGGAAGGGTTCCAAAGGAATGGCAAGATGGGAGAGTAGGCCATGAGACACGGCAGCCACAGACAGGAGACTCAAGAACCCAGAGGAATAAAACCTACGTTCTCACACCTTTGGGTCTGTCCGTGAGAGGTTTCAAAAGATGAGTGGAAGAAGATGTCCTAGTGTGAGGGAAGAAAGGGAGACCCACAAGTCCCCTTTCTTTGGATCCACAAGAGGTAAGCAAGCAGCACACTGTCCAACAGCCACATCTGACCACCATGCCTTCCACACCATGTCAATCTTTCCTCCTTGACTCTTGTCAGGTGTTTGCTCGTCATGACTGGAGAAGTTCACTAACAGGAGCAGCTTTATTATCATTTGAGTCATCACACCAAATCTGCCAACATCTCCTGACTTCCCATTGATAACCTTCATTAGATTCATCTTCATTTAAAATTATGAAACAAGCACAGTAACTGTTTATTATTTCGAGTTGGTGAGATAATCAAGAGTCTTGGTATAAAGGTCATATGGAATGGATGTTTGGAAAGGCCACCTCTCTGTTTCCCTTCCTGCTTAAGTTAATGCTTACCCAACCTCTTGTCTAGACACTCAGAGAAACAAGAGCCTTTGCAGACTTTCCCCTTCCCCTGAAAGAAAGTCCACTGCCAATTGTATCCCAATGAGACCGATATTGTTTCAAACAATCAAAGCCATGGTGAACATGATTTCGAGACAAAGATGTCATTAAACCATAAGGCCAGAATGTAAAATAATATATCCAAATTATAGTTTCTGTAAGAAAAGGAGAAAAGCATTTGAGACAATTTTAGTACACCAGCAGAGAAAGCAAGCCTTAACAGTGTACTCTTTGTCTCTGTGTGTTCTTTGGGAGTCCAAGAGGATTGAGTGGAAACAAGGAAAGAGATCCTCGTTCAAAAGGACTCTTAACTATACCATGAATGTTAGACCAGGGCTCTGGAAACCAAAATAACCCTAAGTGAGTACTAGTGGCCAATGAGTGATAATCTAAGCCTTGAAATGAGGGAGGGTAATTAAAAATACTTATTCTGTAAATATTTTCAGGTAGTTATCCTAAAAAGAGACCTGATAGTTTATGGACAACCAAGCCAGGGAGTCTGTGAACAGTGTAGGCTTTTGGAGTGGTTTCCCACATGGCATTTTCTTTACAAATTTACTGTAGCTTAAATCTTGACATCTCCTGTGTCTTTAAAACATTCAAGACAGTCCTTGGAGGTGTTGGACTAAATTCCTGTGCAGGCGTCTCACTATTTTCAACCTGTATTCCTGGTTTCCAGTCTTCCAGTAGGCAAGAGAAGTTTTTATTTGCTTTGATCAGGACAATGTGTGTGTTTTAAAATTTCCATACCTCTGTTTCAGCTTGGGAACATAAAGCATCTGGAAGTACCTGCATGTACAGAAATCAGGCTTCTGGTTGGAAATGAAGAAAAACTTCCAATAAAGATCAGAGGGTAAATGGGGTGATGCTGAGGCTTAGCAGGTCTTCTAATGACCCACTTGGGAACGCGAAGAGGATGAAGGAGAAGAGAAGTGGGGGAGGGGCAGAGATAGGCCACAAGGAGGAGGAAATAAAAACCAAACTCACACATATTCTATAAGGCCAGTATGTGAAAAGAAGACCTACAGCTATCTTTGAAGCGACTCAAACTCAGCTGTGCAACTTAGTTATTAATATGTAGTGTTTCTGTGATTATTTTATAGACATGATGTCTTATTTCCAGGGTTTTACTAATCACCAGTGACACAATTGCCAGGCAACTGAGTTCTATGTTCCTGACATTGGCATAGAAAATGTTCAATGAGAGGAGAGCAGGATCACAGTAAGGTCAAGGCACTTGGTTTGAATGTTGTTCATGGAAGGAATCAAGACTTTTTAGCTTAGAGGGGCTCTAAGCCCTAGAACCATATTTAAAAACTCTTTCTTCTATTGTTTTACAAATTCACATGAACACATGAGACTTCCGAGCTGCACCCTTGGGGAAAGAGAATTAACTGCTAGACATTCCAATGATCACAACCTTCTTCCTGGCCACTCGAAAATGAGACATTCACTGAAGGCACTCAAGGCAAAGGACAGTGGCCTGACAAATGAATGGGCAGGTCTGTTCATTCCCCTGCAGGGTCTCTAAACACAGCTGCCCCCAAACTCCCCCTTCAGCATGATGGATGTGCCTTTTCTGCTGTGGAGGGATGCTGATGTCTGCTCATGAAAAGGCAGCATACATTTGTGATCTGAGGCTCAAAGTAGAGCCGCCAGGGCAGAAGTGATGGATGGACAATGAGTCTGTGAAGACTCCTGGCTGCCCATGGAGAGAGGAACCTGGGCTGTGTAAACCCAGGGTCGGGCTATAGATGTGTGCTTAATTGTGACTTTTCTTTTTCTTCATCCAAAACCCAGGTTCTGTTTTCAACTTATCTTCTCCTCATTTTATTTCATCATTGGCTTTGGTTGATCTAATTAGAGAGCCTGATCAAGGCCAGATGCTACCACTCTCTAATAGACAAGCGATTCAGACTTAGCCCTCTGCAAATAGCCAAATGGGACTTCTTAAGTTAATACAGATTTGGAGTAGTAGGTGAAGTTACAGAAAGAATCACACACTCTAAGAAAAATAGAAACTTCTGCTCTTGCTTGAGAAGAGCCAGGAGCCTTCTTCTTCCTGTTTTATGAATCCCAGCACTGGAGAGCCTGTATGTACCTCATTACATTGGTTGTTCTGGGAAGCAGAGTAAGTGTTATAGATTGAGAAAGACACATAGAGAAATGAGATTCTGTGTTTTAACTGTGTCTCTACTCAAGGGAATTCTCTGAAGACACACTCCAAATGTGGAGACTTCTTAGGCCTTAAGAAGTTCCTCCCTTTAGGTGTGTGTAACTATAACAGCAGGCCCATGTGGTGTGTTGGGTGTGATGTGCACTTGTAGCTCCAATGGTTTTAAATCCCCCAGTCTGGTAATTGCACCACCAGCTAAACCCACTGTTAGGCTCATAAAAATACAGAGTGAAAAGCCCTTGGTAATTAGCAAAGCAGACTGAATAAGAATAATACTGTTCATTCCTCCAAGTTCACACAACTCGCAGGAAAGAGCTGTAGATAAGTTACAGGTGTTAAAAACAAATGTGACTAAAGGAAGTCAGATAGGATACGGAAATGTGATAAGTCAATGGGGAAATCCCAGCTAAGGGGACTATGTGTCTATAATATAGAAATCATTTGATGAACAGACATATCCTCCACTTCAGAAAAATCTTACAAGTAGTAAAAATAATTTGATTGGGTGTACAACTTCAGAATTGAAGTTATTTTGTTGTTTAAGATGAGCAAATTAGAATGATCTTAACTCCTGTCAAAATTAAAATTTGGACACGTAGGTCTTTGATATGTAGATTCTATTTCCTGATGGGCCAAAGAGGGTTGCAGAATTTGGTTTATACTTGTCTCTGGTAACTTCTTACAAATGGCTTGTGAGTTTAATACAGGAATATTTTCATATATTTCATTTTTGGGTCTACCATAGTCATACTCTTCAACAAGGATGTTTCAGAGTCAGGTGAGGAAAGCATTTGTTGGCAAACAACCTAAGAAGTGTTGATAAACTCTGTAGCCATGATATAGAATATTTAATGCCATATTTAATATCAAAATTAGGGCTAGTGAGATGACATGTTGAATAAAGGAGTGTGCAGCCATACTGGGTCACCAGAGTTTCATCCCTGAGAATCACTTGGTGTCACTTGGTGGAAGGGAAGGACAGCCTTCTACAAATTTTCCTCTGACCTCTACATGTGTGCTGTGCTATATCGGTACACACACACACAAACACACACACACAAACACACACACACACACAATGTAAAAAATACAAAGTCAGAACTAATGAAAACATTCATAATGAAAACAAAGTCCCATTTTAAATAAAGTTGGGGATCCTGTGGGCTTCCTCTGATATCCCAAGTGATAGTGCAGGTTGTTTCAAGGAAAGAACCATTGACTGTGCACTCCTGAAAGCTAGAGAAAAGATTGATGTATTTTAACCATGAAAATCAAGGAATGTTAGAGGTGAGAAGGATGCTTGATTGGATTTTAATACCATGCAATGTGAACATGTATCAAAAATGACACATGGCACCCACTAGGTGGGTAAAATGTTTATGATTTTGATGTATCCATCTTTAAGTAAATTTAACATAGAAAGAAAATAATTGAGAGAGACTCATGAATCTGGAGTGAATTGCTTAATGAGCAGATTGCACATATGTGTGCATTCCCCAATTCTCCACTTATAGACAGGAGACTATAATGGCTTTCCATGTTTAGATAGGGACACTGGGGAGGGTGGTAATGACTGTGACAGGTGCCTTGATGATTGTCAACACTTGCTGTCACTTTTATACCGCATCTCATAACTTCTGCTCATTAAATACTCAAAATCTACATATGTTCATGGATATGACTTGGTTCTTATAATTGGTCTTAAAAAAAATGGATCTATTGCTCCTGAAAGCCTCAGCCCTCTTCTCTCACAGAAGCAGGATGCATGAAAATATTTTTAAAATATTAAAATGTACTTTTAGAAAAAGTATATTTCCAAAGTTCACTTTATTGGTATTATTTCGAAGTCCATGCTCTGTAACCACCAAAGGAGTCAAGGGAACTAACAGACAAAAGGTTGGTAACATGTCACTCTCATGTGGTGCCCACCCTGATAGGTACCGAGGACTACATAGCACTGTGACTGTGAAATGGTCGGTGTTCTCTGGCTCATTGACTTCAAGGTGTTCTTCAGTTATGGTCAGTCTATGACCTCCTGGAAACAGAGTATCACTCATTCAGCTCAGAGAGACACACACCTGGAAATAGATGACTTTCCTAAAAGTTTCCTTCAGACTAGGTCATCTGGGAAATGTCAGTCCATTCAAAGACTCACCATACTCAGAAATAGCTGCACAATTTCTCATCTGATGACAATGCTGTGAGGGTCAGGAGGCTTTGGCTAATGCCTTTCAGAAGCTTCAATTTCACAAATGTTTACAAGGGACCCATGGACTCATAAGCAAGGCAAATATTCAGCTAACAGGATGGTGCTAAGGAAGGGTCCGGGAGAGTTAAAGTTGAAACAAAGTCATCACAACATCTAAAGTTCAGACAGCCTTGACTGCCCACAGATACCCACAGGCCATCTGCCCTCTTCCTGTGTTTCTCAGATCTGTGGCTGGTCCCTGGCTTTGTCTGAAGCCTATGGAATGAGCTTTGAAAACCCTTGTTCAGACAAAGGATCATTTTTCAAATACCGAATATGATAACATTCAGAGCACCTGCAGCCATAGGCAGTAGTGAGCAGGAAGCTGCATCCTGTACATAGGAGACAGAAAGGAGCCAAAATGGATTGGAATCTTACCTGGGGGTGGGGGCTTTTCTTTCTCAGACTCCTGTTATGGTAAGGAGGTAACTGAGTGTGCCTTAGCTGAGTGAGCCTACCGTAACTGTTAATAGGAAAACTAATAATTCCATGGCTGTATTTTTAAGCGGGTACAGATAGCTCTTGGTGATCATAAAATGTACACATTGGGGTTCACAGGTAGAAGTTTAGTGACTGCCGGGAAATCAGTTCCTGGCCCAGACTACTTACTTCCCAGTGGTGGTCTATGTACTAGCCAAGAATCTCAGGTGCATAGTGAGTTTTGACATTATGGTTTCAGAATTCATACTGTAGTATTTCCTGTCTGTCTGACCTTAAGCTAACTGTTTGCTACTCCCTCAATATTTTTGCCTCCATTAAAAAATAAACTTGTAAGATTTTGTTTGAGTATAACCAGAGAAGCATAAAATTAGGTTTTGAGTGCCATAATACATTCTTTTGTTGCTATTAGGTAGCCTCATTGGGTTAAATGACTTGAAGTTCCTTAAAAGAGACTATGTATTTCATGCGTTTTATCACCATAGTACAAACAACCGTTGCTATGGAACCAGAAGCACTAACATAATGCCTCTATTAAGTGAAAACTATGAAGGAAAAGATTGCTTCGTACATTGACAATGTTTTCTTTTACTTTGTAAGAAAATTTAGATTCATGAAGAAAAGCAATTTTTTTATTTATTAAATTAGAAATTTTAAAGATGTAACCTTATATGGGTGGGTCCATGATTAAATATAAATCTTACTTGTACATTGCCAAGGTCATGCATGCTACAAACTTCTAAAAGCAATATCCAACAACTTAAAATTCCAGTACTTTTTTGTCTGTAGATAACACTGTAATATTCAATGAAAATCTGTTTACTACACTTTCAACCCTTGATTAAAATGATCTAATATATATATATGTATATATATATAAAATAGTTTAGGGTAGGATATAGTGATGCATGCCTTGAATTCTAGCCCAGACGAGGTAGAGGCAGAGAGATCTTTGAGTTCAGGCTAGCCTGGTGTACATAGTGAAACCCTGTCTCAAACAAAAACAAAAATAAAAATAAAAACAAAAAATCTTTAAGGGGGAAACTAGAACCGGCACTGTCTTCAGTGCAGTCAACTCTTATGTGAAATAATATTTTGGAATTATGGAAAATTAGGATAATTTATGCATCAATTTATCTGATGTCTATATTTTAATAGGGGGTACAACCCCAGTGATTCTAAGTACATAAACATGTCTGTGAAGAAACACAGCAAAATATTTTCTATTGTTCTTCCTGTATGACAAAACCACACAGGACAGATCTCTTTCTCGTGATTATAAACATAAGCAGGAAAAGAAAAGGGAAATAGGAACCTAAGTCTCCAGAACTCTATTTTATAAGACAGAAATGAAGTGACAAGGCTTTTGAGAAGTAGGTTAAAATATTACTACTTTACCTTTCTTCTTAAAATACTGACAACCAATCTCCCACTGCTTTCAGATGCATGTTAAAATGATGAAAATCAACCAGAATTTCATCAAATTCAGTTTAAAGGTATCATTATGCTTCACTGGTTACCAGAACCTCATCACTGTAGCTTTGGCACACAAGGACGGGCTCTGTGCAGCAGAGCAGTGTGTGGCGTGTCTCTCTGGGCACTGAACAGAGCAGGTGTGGGGAAGAAGGAATGAATCAAAGATTAAGCAGAGGAGACCGCCGTAGCAAGTTTTCCATTTGCAAACTTTCTCATTTCAAGATGTGGCTTACTCCTGTGATTTTTCCCATAGAAGACTCTGTCCTCATTCCAATTGGTCTGTTGGGTTTTTTGGAGGAGCTCAACCCAGAACAATGGTCTCCCACAGAAGTCACCATCCCACTCTTAAGGATGCCACCCTCCAACACAGCACTGGAATCTTTTCAGAGAAATCTCCAGGTAAGGTCCAACCAAGGCAAATGTCCAACAGAAGTTCTGCTCTTAACTGATGCTCTCTGTATCATGTATATAAACTGCTTTGGTAACAATAGTTATCTACTCTCATTCAAACTGGAAGCCCTGTCTGAACAGCTCATCTATCCAGCACATGTGTGGTATGCTGTGTCTTTTGTGGATGATGAGAACGTAGGAGGAAACAGTCTGACAGACATACTGACAGGAAGGGCTTTCATAAATATGCATGAGGTCATCCAGCACTTGCTACCTGAAAGCCTTGGTACCTGCTCTGTCCCCCCCCCCCACCTCTCTCCATCATAGACTCAAAGTCTCTTCCAGGGCTTGCCGTATCATGCTTGTGTAGATTTAGACTGACTGTAAAGTTCACACAATAGTCTCCCAAACTTACTTTGAATTAAGCTTTTGACATGTGGTATTTCTTAAGAATATTCTAAGTTTATGTTGCATACTTAGAATTAGTTTTAAAGATCTGGAGTGGAATTTGCTAACATCAAAATTTATGTGTTGATACTTATTTTTAGTAGTTGTTAAACCTACCCCATGGTTTGAATATAATTTAGCCTTTTTCGCCATAAAGACGTGCCAGGTGCTAGGGAACGAGTTGGAGGAGCAGGAGCCAAATCTTATACTTTTTTTTTTTTTTTTTTTGCAGAATTTTTTTTACATCCTATGTTTAGTTGGACCTTAGCAAAGTAAAGACATCCATGTATGCATCACTGAATGCTTGCTGGATACCTACTAGGTAGGCGTTTTTCCAGTTACCAGGACATAGTGGAGAAGCAGACAGTGTACATTTTTGTGAGGGAGGACTGACAAAAAGACTAGGAATTTGGTCAGTATTTGGAGGAGGGGGGCTATGCTGTGGTATGAGTCAGTGACTGGTCACCCTAGATGATAAGTGTCTCTTAGGTGAGGGGTAGACATGTGTATTTGTTACTTTCCTGTTGCTAAGAAAAAAGAACCATGACAAAGGCAAACTTATGAAGAGTTTGGGGTGTATGCTTTAAGGGGTGTAATGCATGGCTGCAGGCGGCAGGCCTTGAAGCTGAAGGAACTGGAGAGCTCACATCCTCAAAGGTAAATGGGAATAGAGGGGGCAGACTGCAAGTGTCTTTCTTTCCTTCCTTCCTTCCTTCCATTTTTTTTTTGCTTTGTTTTTTAACTTCCCATGATTCTTTGTGCTCATGAAAGGAAATTCCTACTAAGACAAAGGACACTGAACTTTCAGAACTTGTCTAGTCTGGTGAGCTCTCATGAATACCATGCTGCTGAGGAAACCCCATGCCATCGCATACCTTGGGGTGTGTGTGTGTGTGTGTGTGTGTGTGTGTGTGTGTGTGTAAGAGATTGGGAGATCACATCTTGTTTTGTAGCCCTAGCTAGTCTGAAACTTATTATATAGTATAGCGTGATGTTGCTTGCCAGCCCCAGGTTAGCAGAGATGTTCTTGTCTCAGTTTCCCAGTGCTGGGATTACTGGTGTATGCTCCACGCCAAGCTTGCCATCCTGTGTCTTTGTGTGAGCCACTGGTTTGAACAGAGAAAGCTCCTCTACCCTGCTACTACTTTAATTAGCTACAGAAGCAGGCCATTTATTTAAATTTTATTCAGTTATTTGGTGTGTTTATGTGTATGCAAGTGTATGTATCCCAACCTACTTGTAAAGGTCAGAGAACAAGTTTGGAGAGTCAGTTATTTCCAGCCGTCATGAGGAAGTCCAAGGTGGAGATTGTACTCTGGTCCTCTGGCTTTGAGAACTGGTTTTATTGACTAAGCCATCTTGCCTATCACCCTGGTCCAGAAACCTACCATTTCCAGGCTTGAATGAAGGGGTAGAGGTTGTAAAGGCACAGTATGCTAGGGTTTGCAAGGACTTTGCTGGGGAAGTTGGGGTAGAATACTCTGGCAGTGGATGTAAGGAAAGTAGCTGCTTTGATCACAAGCTATAGAAATCTACACATAATGAGTCTTCTCCTCAAGACCTCAGCTTTCTCATTTGCAAAACAAGCTAAACTGGGCCTTGGTTGTGGATTAAATGGCTGAGAATTCTTCCAGTTCTGTGTCCTTCATTTATTATGTGACATAAAGCACACACAGACAGGTACCTCCTGACCCTGGCAACTTGCCACATTTTTTTCTGTGATTGTTTCAAACATGGGGGAAAATAACATTTAATATGTACATTAAGGCATTTGGATATCATAACACAAACAGTATTCTTATATATAAAAATCTCACTTAAATTTCTAAAACAGTTTTTAATTTCATTTTACATATTTCGGAATATTTTATTTTCTCTAAAAACATCTTGTTTTGCCCACTTTATGATACATGAGTTTTATGCAAATAATGCCTAAAATTATGGCAGTAAATAATGTTTATTTATGTTGATGGATGTTGACTAGCTACTTAGTTTATTTGTAATACATTATATGTAATGCCAAAAGTCTTTGCAGGCTGCTTTTATGTTAAGTATGTCAAGGTTTATCTTATATTTTAATTAAAAATAATTTTAAGAAACTTATAATTTAATATTTTATAAATAGTCATCTTTTATACATTTGATGAAAGCATATTGGATCTGTAATAATCACAGGAAATATGTAAAAACATCCCACATTTTGTTATAAATTTAGACTCAGAAAGGAAAATAAGCATATTTATATCTATTCCATTGCTGTCACCAGCATGGGAAGACTGATGGAATTCAATGCACACTTTTTCTGACACATCCATATGCCTACACACACACAATTTGTTTTACAAACATGTTAGTGTTGGCATGTGACTTGCTTTTTGCACTTAAGAATTTATCACGAAAATATTGCATGCATCTGCTGTCCTTTTCAGGGCTATATGGTCAAATATTATAACTTAGTACTTATTTTATCAATCATTTAAATAATTTTCTCGTTAGCTATTTGCCTTCATTAATAATATTGCTTGTACTTGCATAAGACTATACATATGTATCAACAAGATATAATACTTCTTTGTAATCATTGCCGAAGAAACCGTGCTACATATAGTGACAACAACATTGGATATCTTCATGCAAGCTAGATACCACAATCACTCTGTTTGTTTTGGAAATGTGACAACCCTCCCCCACTCAGATCCAATTGTTTAAATTTGTTAATCTATGTCTGTTTAATTATAAACAATATCCTAATACCCCATTCTTTCATGAATTTGTGCATTCACTGCTGACTGAGTCTGTCTACAGTGTCAGACTTGACCTGAGAGGGGTGATGAAGGAATGAAGAAAAGACAAATGCACAGAAATATACACACATAGAAAAACTTTGATCGGGTAAGCTGATTTCCATGGAAACTCAGAGAATTTATTATAAAATGTTGAATGGGAGGTAAGGTTATTGCAGCCACACAAACAAAGAGACAAGGTGTATGGGGTACAGGTTAAACCAAGAGGCAGGATTAAAGAAGTTTAGTTGAAGTAGTCTCTGTAGGAAGCAGTCTTCAGGCCATAAACATCTGGTGGGAAGCTCTGGTGGACATTTTCTATGCACACTACCAACATCTCCACACAGACCCTCAAGGAAAGCTTTGCAACCCTCTGAGTCTCACACTGGGCAGAAGGCTTTTCTATGCCCAAGGGGCTAACACTGTCAAATACACATTCACTCAGGACTTCTCTCACTCAGGGCTTCCTTAGCTTGTCATGGTTCACACTGCATTCCTATTGAGTTCATAGTGGTTGATTTTATACTGTGGTTATAACCCATGTGATCATTCAGTGTTTTCCAGAGTGTGTTTTTACATTTTAATATTATTCATAGTACTTTCTTCCTGCTTCTACATTTTATGGCACCTGATCTTCTTTCTCTTAAAGTCTTCTAAATTTTAACTTTTCCTTCATGAGCATATTCTCCCATGGCTGCTTCTGTGATATTTACAAGATCAAATGGATCAAGTTCCATTTGCAGTATTCAAATCAAAGATCCCGAGGAACTCTCCACATTATTGCTTTTACTGTGTTTTAGCAGCAGCGTCCCTCCATACAGCTTATGTTATTAAAGGATGACACCACAAAGGGATGGGCATTTGCTGGATCACCAATGGGGCTTTCCATTGTTCCTACAGGGTAGCATTCAACAGGCTGCATCTCACAAAAAGGCAGATCAAACTGATTGGCTAGAGTCACAGGCAGTGAGTCCTGGCAGGAGTTTGCCAGGTCAGAAGGGACCCTCTTTGACCTTGGATCCAGAGGTTATTGCCACTATGTCTTATTCTCAGTATTCCTTATTCTGTCTGAATGTGCACAAGAGTGTTCATTTCAGAGCCAGATTATACAGGCATGATGTAACAACCGACCTCATGCAAAAGAACAGAAATGGCTTTATTCTAAAGAGTCTGAAGAAAGAAATCATATCCTCAGCATGTCTATAGTCACATCTGTCAGGAGAATTAGAACCGTAACTGTTAGTTTCAATGGATGGGAGTAGCCTGCAGGAGCTTTCTGATGAATTTTTTTCTCTGCTGATGCATAGGTGCCACCAAATAATGTGACCTGCATACTTTATTTTTGTTCTTGTATGTGTTTTTTTGACCCCTGGCAATTGTTCAGCACCATACCTATGGTTAGCAAAGCTTGCTGAGCTGCGCTGTCTGGAGTCAGGTTTGAGGTTAGAGTGGCGCCTGCCCTTCTGCAGCTGTCAAAGGCTGTGTACCCTCATTTCTATTCTGGGGATCCCGTTGGTGTTGCTCTTCAATCCCTGTTGCCTGAAAATCTCTGGATCATTGCTACCAATGTAACCTTCAGCTGCTTTTGCTGAAAGTAACTTAGATGAGAAGGTTTAAGGTCTTTAATTGCTATTTGGAACTCACTTATTCTACACTGGATAGGAGTCAAGAGCCATCTGCAACCTGTTTAGCATTCTAGCTCTGAATGTGACAGTATACTATGTGCAGATGGTACAAAGTTGGTTGCCCTTTCTCATGTTTTCTTTCACATACATATGCATATCTTTGTAGGTATGTGCATGCAAGTATATATAGCTGTGTAGATATTGATGCAAATATGCAAACCTCCTTTGAAGTTATATCCACTTCTACTGAGTAGATGTTAATCTGAGTAGTCTGAAAAGATTATGAATCTTCTAGCATTTCTCATTTCTATGTTACATTTTAGCACTCATTTTTAACCTGTTAACTTGGAAGTAACACAGAGGCTGTCAAAAGACAGACATTTGCCAAGTATGGTGGCACATACCTTTAATTTCAGCATTCCCTAGGCAACAGAGGTGGATGGATCTCTGAGTTCAAGGCTATTCTGATAGTCTCCACAGTGAGTTCCAGAACAGCCAGGGATAGAAATCTCAAAGAAAAAAAAAGAGATAAATTTTATTTTAGTAAATCACAAGAGATTAAGATCAAACACCTAAATTAAAATAATTTTAATAATGTTTTTTAACATGCCTTTAATAATGTTTTTTAACATGCATGTACTAGCCACAAACCCATCTCATTTTATTGAACAATGACTCCATTATTTTCTATCTATTTTACAAAGAGAAAATGAAGCTCAGATAGCAAAAGCTATGGAAGCAAGAAAATGAGAAGCCACCTGACTCCACAGCTTTGGTCCACAGCTACTATCTTCAGGATGGAGGTAGGGGAGAGTTAACAGCACAGTGTCCAGAGTCCACCATTGTGCTTTGTGAACACAGGAAATCTCAGATTCCAAGTAAGGGTGAAACAGGCAGGAGTTCCTAACACAGTCTTGATGCAGTTTCCCATCCCAGGCCTGTAAGTCACAAGGGGCCTCAACAGTAGGAAGTGTATTTGGGAAGATACGGGAGGCGGGAGTAGGGCAGCGAGATGAATGAGCAGAAATACAGGCAAGAGATGCTCACACCAGAGTCTCCATGTAGAATCTAGCAGACATTTTGAGGACAGCGACAGATCCTGTGAGATCTACGGCTGACTTCAGCTGTTTGTCGTGCTGTTCATGGCCAAGGGCCAGTCCTTGTTTGGATACCAGGAAAACATTGTGGTTTACCAGGTAAACAATCAGACCGGGGACTTCGCTGGTGAGAGCAGGTGGGTATGAGAAGCTGATACAGAGAGAAACGGAGACGAGCCCAGTCCCCATCTTAGTAAGAACACACTGGTTTGTTTAGCAGAAGAGTTTACAATCTTGTTGCCTTAGTATTACAGTTTGCTACTCTCTTTTTACAAACAAGGAAACCTGGACTCAAAGAGATTACATCCCTTCTTTCCCAAAGCACACAGTTAACAGTGGTGGTGTTTAGATGCAAAACCCAAGATTTTGGAGTATCTTTTCAATTGTTTCAACTTATGGGAATTTTTTTTCTAATTTATCTTTTTTGAATTTCATAATATGTACTGTATTTACAACATTCCTACCTCCCCCTCCAATACTTCCTTTGTCTTCCTCCCACACATTTCCTCTCAAATTTATGACATCTTCTTTAGTTATTACTGTTACACATGCATGAATATATATGTATGTGTATTTAAAATCTGTTTAATTCATCTAGTGTTGCTAATACGTGCATTTTTTAGGGTTGGCTACTTGTGTTGGATAGCCAATTAGAGGGTTCATCCTTGGGTAAGACTGATTCTCCCCCTCTCAGAAGCTACTAATTGCCTGTCACTCTCCATCTAGGATGAGGCATTGCGAGATTTACCTCATCAGAACTGATGTGTCATCTGGTGTTGTGATTGTTTAGGTCTTTTCCTTATAGCCAAGATAAGCATGGACCTCATTCCTCTTCAAGAAGCCTCTTCTTGCAGCAGATGGACAGCATCAGAGAAAGCTACAACCAGTCAAAATGCAGAGAGCAATTGACCATGGGGCTCCCAATCCCAGCTGATACATCTATAACACAGTCCCTAAAGGTAAGCCTATGAGAACATCACAGAAGAAGGTGAGTAACATTGTAGAGGTCAGAGGCAGGAAGTCTTTTGCTACACTGTGTCTCTTCTATATTTATGATAGTGAAGGTGTTCTCATGACCTCTCAACAATATGCTTGGCAGTTGGAAAACATTTTAAGGTTGGACTTTATCATATACATCTAGAATGATGTCAGCTTCAAGATGAGGAGAACTCTAGAAGATATATTTCACCTCCTTCCCATGTTGAGAGAATGGATGAGTTAGGCTTTAGAAGGAGAGTCTAAGCACCTCTGTCACAGAGATGCATAGTCTAGGTTCGAGGTTTTGGACTTGCGTATGTAAACAGAGTGTGCCTGTTAACACTGTTCCTCTGAAATGGGTTTGCCTGTCCTGCCACAGTTTCAAATAGTCATAACATCCCAGTAAGAGAGATTCCTGAGGGGGGACAGTAGAGCCAATTTGGGGTGAGTAGGAAGAGAGGCCAGCATTCTCCAACCAGGAGTCTCTCCATGAAAACGAGCAGATTCTCCCTCCCCAGGAGCTCCTGGCTTTCCATGGCTCAGTGCTATATGCTGGTACACGATGACTAGATGGTAGCTCTTGTCATCTCCTGTTGAGCATCAGCTCATGTTTTAAATTTCTTGATTTTATCCATTTGGATTCTCTCTCTTGAAATCCCATCCTATCAAAATCCACCCTCCCCCATATGCTGTTTGTATACACAAACCAAAGTGTATTCAAACTCTGTATTGAAGTTTCATAACCTTACAGCTCTCTTTACAAAACCAGGGATCAAAACCATTAATCAGTAGGCCATTGATAACAGGCCCTACTCATTATTAAGTAGACAAAGAAACTTGAGAAACTTGTGGTTAATAGTCAAGTTATTCCAGCTAGATAACATGTAGGAAGTTGTTCATAAAGCATATGATCCCTCTCGGTCTACAAGTTCATGCCTCATAATTATGGCCACATATCCATTTGCTTGCACCCTCATATCAAAATCCACCCTTATTTCCCTTATTTCCTTCCGTTATTCTTATATCCATGATTGCTCGTTGCCAGTTATCAGCATTATTACCTTAAGGCTGTCTTTGTCTTTCCATGTTTACATGTACATATTCAGAGGATTTCTGCACTCGAGGTTCCCCTGTAACACAGGAGCTCTGTGAGATCCTCACTAACAACTCCTCTGGGAGGTTTCCAGCTTTCGCTTATGCTCAGGAGAGCTGTCTGGGAACAGAAACCATGGGATGCCTCTGCTTTTTCACCATCCCATGAAATCCATTCTAGAGTTCATTTCAAAGCACATACAAAAAAGCCCACACTTCCCCAAATTTTCCAATTCACATCATCTTTAATTTTCTTGGAATATTTCTTCAACTATACAGTTATATGGCAAAAAGTAGAAGCAATGATACTTCTAGTTCCTTGCGCCTCCTACTCATGTGAGCTAATAAAGCTGTGTGGGAACATTGAATACAGTTTTCATGAGCTCTGGGATAAACATTCTCCATGTTTAACACTTCAGAGAAATGCCATTATATTTACTCAGAACAGTGCATTCTAATAAAGCATTGCTTCATGAGTTCCTTTTGGTTTTAGATAAAGTAAGGAAAGGTAATAGTCTTGACCTAATATGCACATGCATATTTTGTTATAAATAGCCAAGCTGATTTGAACTGATAGCACACAGGTGAGAGTAATTGTTCTTTATTTATAACTAAAACAATTACAAACACATTTCTTATACAATTATACTTATTTTCATAAACAAAGGTAAGGTAATTTGAAACCATTGATTTTGAGGAAGAACAGAGTTCTACAGTTTTAGTCTCCTGTCCATCAGGAACACAGTTTAAACTTCTAGAGAAGCATCTGCTTTCTTTAACTGAGAGACATTAACAGTTGGAAAAGTCTATTTCCCATTAATCCAGTTTGCTTTAGGTATCTATCTTGACTAAATAGTTCAGAGTTCAGTCTTCCCAAGACAGTGTAAGGCAGGCCTATCACCCCTTCAGTCACTTAAACAGCTGGAGTCATGTCTACACGGAGCCCTCTTTAGTCTTAGTAGCCACAGCTGTATTTAATATTTCTATATGGTTGTGATTTACAGATCACACATAGTTGTTTATAGTTAGCTCTTTGAAATAGGGCTGATGTGTGAGACTTTTCCAGGAAGGACTTGGCACATGTACTATTCCAGGTGGAGAATCCATGACCCACCGAAGTAATGATTGCATAAAAGTCCAAGCTGGTGATCTAGCAGGTTTTTATTGGAGTTACTTACAAGAGCATGCTGAGGAATTATGTACAGAAGTATGGGTGAAGAGTTTCAGGAGAGTAAATGAGAAGTTCCTCCAAGAGAATGGGCTATGGATTATTTACAAGAGGAGATAAAGCTCAAAGATAGTTGATTCACTGAAAGCCTACACCAACACAGATGATGACCCCTACAAGCTGCGTTCCTGGGGCTCTGTGCAGCTTTCAGATTGCTCAGGTTGAATATTCTCTTGTCTGAAGAAAGGCTAGTCAGTCTCCTCTCCTAACAACTGTCGCCTTGTAGACGGACACTCGTGAACCTTGCAGGCTTTGGTAAGCTTTCTGGGACAAGTGAACTTTATTTCCCGAGTCTCATGAGCCTCCTTTGGTCTTTCCTGGAGGGACAGTATCCTGCTTTGCTCTTTCTTGTTCTGATAAAACACTGACCAAAACCAGCTTGCAGCAGGAGACTGGTAAAGGGTTTACTTGGCATATACTGCTCTGTCATAGTGTGTCATTGAGGGAGACCAGGACAGGAATTCAAGCAGGGACATGAGGCAAGGACTGAAACACAGAACACGGAGAAACACTGCTTTACTGATTTGCTTCTCCTGGCTCATTCAGCTGCCTTTCCTATACAGCTCAGTACCTCCTGCCCTAGATGACTCTACCCACGGTAGTTTGAACCTTCCCCCATCAATTAGCAATTTGAAAAAGTACCATTGACATGAGCACAGGTCAATTTAATCCTGGTAATTCTTCAGGTGAGGTTTGCTTTCCCAAAGTGACTTCAGTATGTATCTACTTGACACACAAGTTCATTATTACCAAACTGTAATCTCTCCGGTCCCCAAGATCTCATGTTAATGTCACTGTATGAAACATAGTCCAACTTTAAAAGCTCCACAGTCTTGAAAAATGTCAACACTGAAAGTTCAAGGTTTCCTTAGAAATCCCAAAGTCTCTTAACTGTGGGTTCTTATAAAAATCAGAAACAAGTTGCATGCTTTCTTACTTCAGGGGGAAGAACCAGGGAAAAGTCAAAAACAGATCAAAGCAAAACCCAAATCCAACTATAAACAGCTCGGTGCCTCATGCCTGGAATTCACCATTTTCTGAGCTTCAAATAGCTTGGGCAGTCCCATCTCTCCAGCTCTGCCGTCCACAACAAACACAACTTATGTTACAGACTCAGGCCAGCTCCTGAGTATGGCCATCCATTTGTTTTCAACATCCTGGGGTCTCTACCTCAATTGAAGCATCATTTTCACTCAATGGTCCTTCTTCAGGGAGACTCTAAGCCTGTTGCACTGTGCCAGGCCTCCCCTGCTTTCCATGGCCCCTTCATGTCTTCAAAAGAAGAACAGTAAAGGAAATTGTCATACACATAGCCTTGTTTGGCTGCCCACCCCTCTGCAACACATTTTCTGTGTACTGACCCCATGTAAATAGTTCACAGAAGATTTCACTTCAGTGATGGATGTTGGTCTCTTATTTCACAGCTGAATTTTTAGCCCCAGATAACCTGCATTAGTGGTTCTAGCAGACCAAAGGCTTCACTTTCACAGATCCTTAAGTCAATTATATTATGTTAAAAGTCTTATTAGAGCATTTTAGAAACTCTCAAAATTCCCTTTGAAACTCACAGCCAGGCCTCTGTCACCTATACTACTCTGGGTTATCTTCCAGGTTCCCACAACAGCTCATTAGACTCTGAGCACTCAATGGCTTCCCAGCTCAAAGCAATAGTATCCCAAACAAACAAACAAAAGCAACGCCCCCTCAAATGGTTCAAGGAATAAAAACTACATGGTCAGGTCCATCACAACAACATTCCACATTCCTAGTACCAATTTCTGTCCTGGTTTGTTTTCTCTTGCTGTGAAAAAACACTGACTAAAACAAAGTTGTGGAAGGAAGGGCTTTATTTGACTTACACTGCACTGCACAGCCCATCATTTGGGGAAGCCAGGGCAGGAACTCAAACAGGAACCTGGAGGCAGCAACTGAAGCAGAAACCATGGAGGAAGGCTGCTTACTAGCTTACTCCCATGGCTTGTTCAGCTACCACTTGTCTAGGTATGGCATCACCCACTGGGCATTTCCATATCAATTAGTAATTTACATAAAGCCTCATAGATCACAGGGCATTCTGATCCTGAGAATTCTTGAGGTAAGGTTCTGTCTTCTGAGGTGACTCTAGACTGTACAATGTTGACATAAACTGTTTCAGTTGGGAGAGACTTGTTATATACCCTATGTACTTTTCTGCTCAGACTCAAAATCCCTACCTCCCCAACATCTGCCACAGAGAGAGTCAGTCAGACAAACATAAACAAACTCACAGAGTCTCTCTCTCTCTCACACACACACATACATACACAGAGCATAGATATTTCTAGATAGACCTTAGCCCACAGCCAACAAATAGCAACAACTGGAGGGAGACCCACAGCCCCCTGGTGCAAAGCTGACTAAGAGCTGACTAAGAATGAACCAAGGAAGCAATGGGCAGATGCCAGTGCAAGAATAAATGTAACAACATAAAAAACAACAAGGCACCATCAAAAAAAGATTGTTGTTCTACAACACCAAGACCTGAGCATGGTAATGAAGAGGAAGCAGAAGGAAATGACCTTAAAAACAACTTTGTGAAGATAATAGACTCTTTAAAAGAGAATATTAAAAAGTCCCTTAAAGAAAGAGACAAAAATACAAACAAAAAAATTGGAAGAGATTGACAAATCCCTGAAAGAAAATTTAAAAAAAAAAAAAAAAAACAAGAAAAAGAAAACAAACAGATAAATTGAAATGGAAGCAATAAAAAAAGGTACAAACTGAGGCAAGGCTGGAAATAGAAAACCTGAAGAAACAAACTTGTAGTAGCAAGAATTTGGGTTATAAGAAAAGAAGACTCTGAGTCAAATAATGGGAGAAGGCTGAAATATCAGAGAGAGGAAGCATCGTAGTCAACTCTCACCCAGCTTTCTTGCAACTTCCTCAGACTTACTCCTGGTCACTTCTGCTGGTCCCTTCTGCCAGTCACTTCTGTTTGTGCTGGGTTTCTAGAGCCCTTATATATCCTATTCCATCCAGGTTAGAATTAAAGGTGTGTAGCCTTGAACTCACAGAAACAGAAGAAGTTCTGTCTCTGAAGTTATGGGATTAAGGATGTTGGTTACCACTCCCAGCTTTCCCTATGCTGGGAGTAAAAGTGTGTGTGATTAATTCTCAGCTATTTATCCTTGTATTCAAGGATCAAGGATTTCCTGAGCTGTTTGCCTAGGATTTGACTCTGTGCTCTCCCTGATATCCCAGGATGTATTTAATATCTACAAATATCCACACAAATTGGAACTAAAGATTCAAGCATAACCACTGAATGCAAGAGATAGAAGAGAGAATCTCTGAAGTGAAAAATTCAATGGTGGAAATAGATATATCAGTCAAAGAAAACACTAAAACCAAAAAATTCATAACACAAAATGTCCAAAAAATTTGGAATACCATGAAAAGACCAAAATTGAGAATAATCAAAATTTAAGAAGGAAAAGAATACCAGGTCAAAGACACAGCAAATATATTCAACAAATTCATAGAAGAAAACTTTTCCAACCTAAAGAAGAAAATGCCTGTAAAGATACAAGAAGCTTACAGAACACAAAATAGACTAGACTCCCCCAAATAATCTTCTTGCCACATAATAATCAAGCCACTAAACCTACAGAACAAAGAAAAATACTAAGAGCTGCAAAAGAAAAAGTCTAAGTTACCTATAAACGTATACCCATCAGAATAACACCAGATTACTCAATGGAGACAATGAAAGCAAGAATGTCCTGGTCAGATGCTATACAGACAGTAAAAGAACATGGCTGCCAACCCAGACTACTATACCCAGCAAAACTATCAATCACCATATATGGAAAAAACAAAATATTTTATGACAAAATCAAATTTAAACAATACCTATCCACAAATCCAGCCCTACAGAAAGCACTAGAGAGAAATCTTCAGCCTAAAGAAACCAGATACATACACCCATGAAACCACATGTAATCAATAATACCACAGAAGAAAAACCCAGAGAAGGAAAATACATACACACATACAACCACCAATAATAACAACAGGAAATAACGATCACTGGTCATTAATATCCCTTAACATCAATGGATTCAATACACCTATAAAAAGACATACTCTAACATGATGTATACAACCAAAAAACCCCCAGAATCCATCCTTCTGCTGCATACAAGAGGCATATTCTATCTTCAAAGACAGGCACAGGCTTAGAATAAAGGGTTGGGAAAAGACTTTCTAATCAAATGGTCCTAAGAAACAACCTAGTGTAGCCATCCTAATATCAAACAAAATAGACTTTAAGCTAAAATCAATCAAAAGAGACCAGAATGAGCATTACTTATTCATCTCAGGAAAATTCCACCAAAATTAAGTCTCAATCCTGAACATTTATGCCCCCAACACATGGGTACCTACATATTTAAAAGAAACACTACTAAAGCTTAAACCTTACATCAAATGCCACATATTAACAGTGGGAAATTCAATACCCCACTTTCACTCTTAGATAGATCAACCAGACAGAAACTCAATAGAGAAATAAGGGATCTAACAGATGTTGTGACCAAAATGGACTTCATAGATATATACAGAACCTTCTACCCAAACATGAAGGAATTTACATATTTCTCAGCACCCCTAAAGTTGAGCTTTCTCTAAAATTGACCACATACCAAGTCATAAAGCAAATGTCAATAGATACATAAAAATGGGAATAACTCCTTGTATAATATCAGACCACCATGGTCTAAAGTTAGAGTTCAACAACAACAAAAATCACAGAAAGTCTACAAATTCATGAAAACTGAACATCTCTCCATTGAACTACCTCTGGGTCAAGAAAGAAGTTAGGAAAGAAACCAAAGACTTCCTAGAATTTAATGAAAATAAATCCACAACATACCCAAACTTATGGGACACAATGAAAGGAGTGTTAAGAGGAAAATTTATAGCACTAGATGCATATATATATATATATATATATATATATATATATATATATATATACATAAAAGAAAACTCACTCAAGAAACCTAACAGCATAGCTGAAGGCTTTAGAACAATTAGAAGCAAACTCACCTAGAAAAAGTAGACAGCAGGAAATAATCAAACTTAGGTCTAGAATCAGTACAATAGAAACAAAGAAAACAATACAAAGAATCAATGAATCAAAGAGTTGGTTCTTTGAGAAAGTCAACAAGATAGACAAAGCCTTATCCAAACTCAACAAAGGGGGGAAGAGAGAGAGAGAGAGAGAGAGAGAGAGAGAGAGAGAGAGAGAGAATCCAAATTAACAGAATCAGAAATTAAAAAGGAGACATAACAACAGATACCCAGGAAATCCAGAGAATTATCAGGTCACACTTTGAAAACCTGTACTCCACTAAAATGGAAAACCTAAAAGAAATGGACAGCTTTCTGGACAGGTATTAATTACCAAAATTAAATCATGATCAGTTTAAAGACATAAACAGATATATAACCCCAAAGGAAATTGAAGTTGTCATTAAAAGTCTCCCAAATAAAAAAGACCAGGACCAGTTAGTTTCACTTCAGGATTCCACCAACCATTCAAAGAAGAACTAATACTAATACTCAACAAACTTATCCACACAGTAGAAGCTGAAACAACACTGCCAAACTCTTTCTATGAGGCCACAATCACCCTGATACCCAAGCCATTCAAAGATGCAACAAAGAAAGAGAATTAAAGACCAATCTCCCTCATGAACATTGATGTAAAAATATTCAACAAAATTCTGGCATACCAAATACAATAACATACAAAAAAAAAACCAAAAAAACAAAACAAAACAAAACAAAAAACAAAAAAAAAATCCACTAGGATCAAATAGGCTTCATCCCAGAAATGCAGGGATGGTTCAACATATGAAAAACTATAAATGTCATTCCTCATATAAACAAATTGAAGGAAAATAACCATATGATTATGTCCTTAGATGCTGAAAAAGCCTTTGACAATATTCAACACTCCTTTATGATAAAAGTCCTGGAGAGATCAGGAGTACAGGGAAAATAGCTAAATATAATAAAAGTGATTTACAACAAGCTGACGACCAATATCAAACTAAATGGAAAAAAACTCAAAGCAATCTCACTAAAATCAGGAACAAGACAAGGCTGTACCCTCTTCCTTTATTTATTCAATGTAGTTCTCAAAGTTTTAGCTAAAGCAATAAGAGAATGAAAGGAGATTAAAGGGATACAAAATGGAAAAGAAATTAAACCATCTTTATTTGCAGATGATATATGATTGGAAACATAAGTGATCCACAAAATTCTACCAGGGAACTCTCGCAGCTGATGAACACCTTCATCAATGTAGCAGGATACAAGATCAACTCAAAAAAAAATCAATAGCTCTCCTATACACTAAAGATAAAAGGACTGAAAAAGAAATAAGGGAAACATCATCCTTTATAATAGCTGCAAATAGCATTAAATACTTCAGTGTAACCATGACCAAAGAAGTAACAGATTTGTTTTACAAAAAGTTTAGATCACTAAAGAAAAAAATTGAAGAGGATATCAGAAAATGGAAATATCTCCCATGCTCCTGGATAGGTAGGATCAACATAGTAAAAACAAAAGCAGTATTAAGAGCAAAACTCATAGCATTAGATGCCTATATGAAGAACCCAGAGAAATCTCACACAAGAGACTTAACAGCACAGTTGAAGTCTTTAGGACAATTAAAAGCAAACTCACCTAAAAAAAATAGATGGCAGAAAATTATCAAACTTAGGGTTGAAATCAATACAATTGATACAAAGAATCAGTGAATCAAAGAGTTGGCTCTTTGAGAAAGACAGCAACAAGATAGATAAACTCTTACCAAACTAACCAAAAGGCAGAGAGTATATCCAAAAAACAGAATCAGAAATGAAATGGGAGACATAGCAACAAATACCCAGGAAATTCAGAGAATTATCAGGTCATACTTTGAAAATCCATACTCCACTAAAATGGAAAACCTAAAAAAATGGACACCATTCTGGACAGGTTTCACTTACCAAAATTATATCAAAACCAGAGGAATGACTTAAACATACCTATAACCCCAAAGGAAATTGAAGCTGTTATTAAAAGTCCCCCAACTAAAAAAAAAAAAAATCCCAGGGTTAGATGGTTTCACTGCTGTAGAATTCTATCAGACATTCAAAGAACTAACACCAATACTCCTCAAACTGTTTTATACAATAGAAACAGAAGGAGCATGTCATACTCTTTTTATGAGGTCACAATCACCCTGCTACTCAAGCCACTCAAAAATGCAACAAAGAAAGAGAATTACAGACCAATCTCCCTCATGAACATTGATGTAAAAATACTCAATAAAATTCTGGCAACTCGAATTCAACTATATATCTAAAAAAATCATCCACCACAATCAAGTAGGCTTCATCCCTGAGATGCAGGTATGATTCAACATATAAAAAACTGAATGTCATCCATCATATAAACAACCTGAAAAAGATGATCATTTCCTTAGGTGCTGAAAAAGTCTTTGACAAAATGCAACATTCCTTCATGATAAAAGTTCTGGAGAGATCAGGAATACAGGGAAAAAAGTATCTAAATATAATAAAAGCAATATACAGCAAGCTGACAGCCAATATCAAACTAAACAGAGAGAAATACAAAGCAATCTCACTAAAATCAGGAACAAGACAAGGCTGTCCTCTCTCTCCTTATCTATTCAATATACTTCTCAAAGTTTTAGCTAAATCAATAAGAGAATTAGAGGAGATTAAGGAGATATAAATCAGAAAGGAAGAAGTCAAACTATCTCTATTTGTAGAAGATATGATCATATACATAACTGACCCCCCAAATTCTACCAGGTAATTCCTACATCTGATAAACATCTTCAGCAATGTAGCTGTGTAAGATTAACTCAAAAAAAAATGGTCCTCCTGAATACACTAAGTATAAAAGAGCTGAAAAAGAAATAAGGAAAACATCACCCTTTATAATAGCTGCAAATAGCATTAAATATTTTGGTGTAACTCTAACCAAAGAAGTAGCAGACATGTTTGATAAAACTTTGAATCACTGAAGAAGAAAATTGAAGAGGATATCAGAAAATGGAAAGATCTCCCATGCTCTTGGATAGGTAAGATCAACATTGTAAAAATAGCAATCTTACCAAAAAGTCATCTACAGATTCAATGCAATCTCTATCAAAATCCCAACACAATATTTTACAGACCTGGAAAGAACAATACTCAACTTCATTTGGAATAACAGGAAAGCCAGGATTGCCAAAACAATTTTGCTCAACAAAAGAACCTCAGGAGGCATCACCATCCCCAACTTCAAGTTATACTATAGAGCTACAGTAATAAAAACAGCCTAGTACTGGCATAAAAACAGACTTGTGGATCAATGGAATAGAATTGAGGATCCAGACATTAACCCAAAAGCCTATGAACATCTGATCTTCGACAACGAGGCCCAAAATATTCAATGGAAAAAAGATAGTATCTTTAACAAATGGTGTTGGCATAGCTGGTTGGTAGTGTGTAGAAAAATGCAAATAGATCTAAGCCTGTCACCCTGCACAAAACTCAACTCCAAGTGGATCAAAACCCTCAACATAAACCCAGCTACACAGAATGTGATAGAAAAGAAAGCGGGAAATACCCTCTAATGCATTGGCACAGGTGATCACTTCCTAAATATAACACCCGTAGCACAGACATTAAGAACAACAATCAATAAGTGAGACTTTATGAAACTGAGAAGCTTCTGTAAGGCAAAGGACACAGTCAATGAAATAAAACAACAGCCTACAGAATGAGAAAAGATCTTCACCAACCCTACATCTGACAGAGGACTGATCTCTAAAATATATAAAGAACTCAAGGAACTAGAGCCCCCAAGCCAAATAACCCAATTCAGAAAGGAGTTCAGAGCTAAATATGAAATTCTCAACAGAAGAATTACAAATGGCTGAAAGGCACTTGAAAAATTGCTCAACATTTAGTCATCAGAGAAATGCAAATCAAAATAACATTAGATATCACCTTACACTTGTCAAAATGGCTAAGATTAAAAACACAGATGACAGCTTATGCTGGAGAGGATGCACAGCAAAGGGAACACTCTTCTATTGTTGGTGGGAGTGTAAACACTCATACAGCCACTTTGGAAAGCAGTATGGTGGTTCCTCAGAAAACTGGGAATCAATCTCCCCAGTGATTCAGCAATATCACTATCGGGCATATACCCACAGGATGCACGTTCTTACCCCAAGGGAATCAGCTCAACTATGTTCATAGCAGAACTATTCATAATAGCAAGGACCTGGAAACAACCTAGATGCCCTTCAACTGAAGAATGGAATAACAAACTGTGGTACATTTAAACAATGGAGTACTACTCAGCAGAAAAATAAGACATCCTAAAATTTTCAGGCAAATGGATGAATGTGGAGAATATCCTCCTGAGTGAGGTATCACATGCCCAGAAAAATAGACATGGGACGTACTTATTTATAAGTGGATTTTAGACAAAAAGCAAAGAACATCCAAGCTGCAAATCACAACCCCTGAACAGCTATGGATCAGAAGGAACTTTAGGGAAACTTTTAGGGATCCCCCTGGGGGGAAAACATAGAGAAGATCTCCTTAACAAAATCAGATCATAATGGTGGCAACCAGGGAGAGGTGAGAACAAATCATGAGAGAGAGAGAGAGAGAGAGAGAGAGAGAGAGAGAGAGAGAGAGAGAGGGTTGAATGAGAAGAACAAACAAAGAGGGAGAAAAAAAGAGATGGAGATTTTGATAGAGGAAGCCAATGTGGGGTTGGAAAGAGGCTGGTGCTAGGGAAACCTCCAAGAACTCACAGAATGTCCCTGGCTGGGACTCAGACCAATAGTGGAGGGGGTGTCTAAACAGGAATTCCCCTATAAGCAAATGAATGACCACTCTAAGTGTCATTATAGAACCTTCATCCAGCAGGTTGGATGGATGGAATAGAGGTGGAAGCAGGGATCCATGGCTAAGCATCAGGTCCAGCTCCTGGTCCAGCTAAGGAGAGAGAGAGGAGAGTCTAAATGAGCAAAGGGATAGGGAATAAGTGGGGCACTGGGAGTCCCACAGAGATGGCTGGCTGGAGCTTTGGGGAGCTCACTGAATCAAAAACAGCCACTGGAGAACCATCAGGAAGGTGAACTAGGCCCTTCAAAGGCAGATACTATCAATTGGCATGGACAGTATGTGGAGCCTTGTGGAGTAGGATCAGAGGATGATCCTTTGCATGAACTGGCACCTTGGAGCCCATTCCCTAAGGATGAACACCTAACCCAGTCCTAATATTAGGATGAGGGAATTGGACCTGCAACAAATGGATACACCAGACTGAACTTGCCCACCTTGGAACTCCTTGCCCTCCTTCGGGAGGGGATGGGGAGCTCGGGTCGTGGGAGGCTGAGGGAGGACTGGGCAGGATTGGGAGGAGGGATGGGGGAGTGAGCAGGGAGATACATGGAAAAAATCCTTTTTTAATAAAAAAGAAAGAAAACTAAAAACGGGATGGTGATAGCTGAAAGAAATAGAAACTCTGAGATAATACAGCTCTCCATTCCGTGCATAAATACAAATATCGAGAGTGAGCTCTGTACTCAAGTCTTGCTTGTCACCTCCATTCTGTCGCCTAGCGTACAGTACTCACAGGCCCCATAGTTTCATATTCAGCCAATGTTGTGTCGAAATATTTAAAAACTGCATCTATATCCTATCTGGAACCTTTTTAGTCCTTCTTACCTACATAACACAGTCTAGCAGCTATTCACACAGCATTTATAGTATACTGGATATTATACACTGTCTAGAAATGGTTTGAACTATATAAGAATATATGCCTGAGTTATATGCAACTATTTTTGTATTTCATTCATGGGGCTTCTGTATCCACAGATGCTGATATCTGAGGGAGTCCTAAAAGTTCTTCCCCATAGACACTGAGAGACAACTGTATTGGAATTTGTATTAGTCAGGATTCTCTAAGGCAGTGGGTCGCAATCCTCCTAATACTACAGCCCTTTACAGTTCCTTATGCTGTGGTGATCCCTAACCATAAAATTATTTTATTGCTACTGTATAATTATAATTTTGCTCATCTTATGAATCATACTATAAATATTTGTGCTTTTCAATAGTCTTAGGTGAGCCCTGACCCCCAAATGGGTTACAACTCAGAGACCGAGAAACCGTTTATGTAAATGAGAGTCTGGAAGGACAAGGGTGGATATCAGAATTCTCAATCTGGTTCTGAAGTATTGGATGTTGCTCTTCAGTCTACATTAGAATCCTGAATAAATAGACCTAATACCAGTGAAGGAATGCTATTGAAGCAGGGCAGGTGAACTTGCCAGCCAAGGTGAGGGTACCCATGGTGAGGGCATGCAGGCTAAAAGCAAAGCTTCCATCTTCCATGTGCCTTTATCTGGGCTTCCACCAGAAGGTATGGTTCAGACTCAGGGTAGGTCTTCCTGATTCAAATAACCTGGTTAAGAAAATCCCTCAGCTTATATAAACTGATGGGTATTTTTTTAAAATAACATTGCTACTGAAATTATAAATAAGTATGAATATGCCTAAAATTTGAGCTATCAGGAAGGATGTCACCTAATAACGTGCCAGTTGGGAAGATTTAAAGTGTACTCACTTGCAGTACTTTGAGTCTTGGATCCCCTCGCTAAGCTCATTGTGCCAAAGGACTATTTTAAGGCAGTGGTACCTTTAAGAGATGGAGCTTAATGGGAGGTCATGAGGTCATTGGGGATATGTTCTCAAAGGAGACTGTAGGCTTTTAGCATCTTTCTGCATTTCTCTTCTGTTTCCTGGGCACAGTTTATGTCACTACTACTGACACAGATCCAAAACATCAGGATCAGTCCACCACCCATGGACTAGAACCTGTAAAATCCTGAGCTGATACATCAGCTGATTATTTAGTTATTTGTTGTAATAATGGAGTGTTGACAAATACATAGTTCCATATGTAGACCATGTGAGTAACTATCCTTCATATTTAAACCATTCTAAAACTACAGTAATATCTTTAACATTTTAGGTAAGTGTTGACTTAGATCTACCCACAGCTCCATAGCATCCTTTGCTATAACTCAAGCTGTGGCTGCCTTTGGTCTTGCCTCTGAACTCTTGCTCCCATCCCTTGGCATGGCACCCCTTCCTGGCCCTGCTGAACTTGCATTTTGAGCCCCAGAAGCCAGCTCTCTTCTAGAAGAGTTCTTGTCAGTGTGCATTTTAGGCTATTCCATCATTCTAGACTTCTGACTTCACAGTCAGCTACCTCTCCATGATATGTCATCAACAAGACACCTGCCCCGTAATTTGGCTTTAATTTGTCACTGGCTACAACCAACCAGGAACTAGAACATATGAGTAGAAGAAACTTGTTTTCCATATTTCTGGGTCTCCAGAACTTATGAAATGTCACAGGAATAAAACAAATGTAACACTCCCAATCTTTATTTAGAAAATTAACTTTAGGCTACAATGAGCAGTTTGAGATTTTAATTCATGTTATGAAAGTCAGGACAAAAATAGACTACTTAATAATAATGAAAAATGTACCATTGCAACCAATAGCAGAAACATGAAACATCTCCTGGCACTGGAGATAACGGCATCATCTACCCGTTTACTTAATGCTGCCTAGAGGGACCAGAATAATTCAGGTTTCTACAGATACGTGACCTTTATAAACATAATGGGTTATGAGAAAGTGAGATATGCATGAAAAAACTCAGTCCATCTGACGTTTCCAATGTGAGATAAATGAACTCAGTTTGTACCTCCTCATAACTAAATAGCTCTGTGTTGTCTGTGGACCTAGATTTACGGAAATCTTTCAAACTGATTAGAGATTCCCTCTATCCATTTGCAGACATTTAGATGAGCCCCAGATTGTCAATATCAATATGCTTTCAATGACATTTGTCTTGTTTTCTTTTCCCATCAACAGAGCATAATGCCAGCCTTAAAAATTAGAAAATAAATAGTCTTCCAGAGAGTACAGCCCACCCAGATTCTCTGCTAGCTTGAGAGACAACCTGAAGAGTTCTTTCTATGTTATTCTGGGCTGAAACTCATTCTATTTATTTATTTATTTATTTGATTATTTATTTATTTTTGTCAACTATAGCATGGAACAATTTCTCACCCACCTTATTAAGGTTTTAGGCCTACTGCATCTTTTATTGAGAGAATCAAGAGGTAGATATAGAAATTCTAACCCATAATTTTGTGGTAATGTGATGGAAGAGGACATGTACCCACATAATAACCACATGTTTCAACATATTCCTTAGTAGGTTTTTCTAATTATCAAGTTTCTTTTAGCATAATTACCAGGTTACTTGACATTTTTCCATCTCCTATAGTTCCTCACAAATAAAATAATGTACTGTTTCTGTTGTTACAACTCACTTGTCACTGTGTAGGCATCTGGCAGAGCACTGAAGTGTGCAGATGCCAACAGCACTATCTACGGCACTATCAGGAAATAGCATACACTTAGGCTGTAATTAATGGCTAAGTTCCCAAGATTTTGAGAATCAAAAACAAGGTAATCTTTAGGAGATCCCAGGAAACCTTCATAACACCAGTCTTTGCCCTACAAGGTTGGATAACACTTGGAATTGCATCCTCCCCAGGCATTCTGCTGTGTTTACAGCCCTCCCACATTCAGAAGGAGCCTGACAAGGTGTTATTTGAGGGAGAGGATTTCCAAGGCGAGAACCGGTTTGTCAAAATCACCTTGTGTTCTGTTTGTGATTAGAAAGCGGAGTTCAGCATAAAAGGCTTATATTTGGAAGCCCTACTCAAATTACATGAGTCACTAAAGATCATAATCCAGTTTCACCTATATTGTAGTCCAATAATACATATCTTAGAATAATATTATTTTGAGCCTCAAAGTATGTTTTATTTCTGTGGAAGTCTACATGGAATCTGACCACTATATTTTGTTTGTTTGTTTATTTATTTATTGCACTGAATAATTCATGGTCTTTCCTTCATCAAAGTATGCTGTCACAATGGGGACTGCTAGGTGTTCGGCAAAGCATGTTATTACTTGCTAGCTGCCTTTGTTGATGGAAGGCTGGAATGTATGAAACCAGAGCCTTGGAAAGGACCCCTATCTGGATGTGTCAGAGTCTTGCTGCTCCATGGCCACAGATGGCTATGTCTGTAGCCAGAAATTTCACTCTTATGTACATGGTCATTAGGACAAATCTCATGCAAAAACTAATCACATGTATCTAAGGGGAAAAGAATCCCACATTCCACATTAAAGAACTGCATGTCCTCTGCTTTGGGGAACAGTCTATTAAAGACATTTGGCAATGTCAAGTTGGACTGTGTTCCCCAGGTGAAGGAAGAGCTTTGATACTCTTCTACTGTAAATCATCTCTATATTATTGTGTATCTATAAAACTTAAGAAAAAGCTACAATTGCAATGCATCCTGGTTCCTGTGAGATGCATATAAATTAAAATTATCTTTTAGGAAATTGTTGTCCAAGCTTTGATGAGTGTCAGTGATGATTATCCCCAAGGCTGGTAAAGATGGCCTCTGGCAGAGGGGTGGGTAAGAAAAGACTTGTTTTCTTTAAGGGTCTGGCCACAGGGAGTTTAATTATGCTCCAGTAAGTAAATGAGCAGCATGAATGGGAAGTTTTGTAAATGGGGATATTATGAGAGTGGGCATGATTCTGAGAGGTCTGATATCTGAGTTTGATGGGGTGCAGGATGTTAAAACACCAAAAATATATATACATATATTTATATATATACATATATATATGGAAAAAATAAAAAAAGGAAATTGTTGTCCGAGCTTTGATGAGTGTCATTGATGATTATCCCCAAGGATTGGTAAAGCTTTTTCCCAAAGAATAAAAGATTGATGAGTAGAAAGGTAGAAGTTCTCATAGAAACTTCCCAAGTGCAGGTGGGTGAGGAGATGTCACGTGCTCTATGTCTGTGTTGTCAATTCTGTGACTTCAAGATGGAGCTTGTGGTACTCTCCAGGCTAAATAAAGCTACATGGAGTGGCCTCTTTGAATTTAGCATTCTTTAAGGACTTCTGTGCCTCATTTTCAGACACAAACACACACACAGACACACACACACACACACAGACACACACACACACACACACAGAGAGAGAGAGAGAGAGAGAGAGAGAGAGAGAGAGAGAGATCTTAATATCTTAATGCTTAGACTGAGAAGTCCAAGATGAAGGCACCAACAGGGTTACTTCCTCATGAATGATGTCTTTTGTCCTGCTAGTCGGCTACACAGTGTTTCTAGTGTTTGATGGAACAGGGCTTTATTCACTCTATAATTTAGTAAATAGCGCCAAGTCGCACTCCATAAAAAGTCATGCCACACTTTCATCACAAGTGTCTGAAAGTTTATAGTTGCCCTAGTCTCTCCAGAACTAAACATCTAAATTGCTTTGTTTTTAATTTGGTAGAAAAATCCTCACAGATTCTTTTGGTGTCCTTGTCTTGATACAGAGTGTTTTAGCTGCTGAGTTTGTACACTTATCATCTTCATTTAATCCTTGCATTTTCTTCAAAGTGCTTGTCATTTATAATTTTCTAGTTGGATGAGTCTTTCCATTTCTAGCTTGGCTGTGGTAACTCCTACAGATTGCAGGAGTAGTGGAGGAAAGGCTGGGCGGGTCACTCTGTGGACAGTGGGCAGTGCGCATGTGCAAGTCCCTGGTTCAACCCTGGGCACCAAATCCAAAACAATGCGACAATCTATGGAACTGTGGCTTTGAATCTAACCCTGTCTCTTACTGCTCTCGAGGCCTTGCTCTCTCTTCTCAAGCCTCAGCTGCTCTTTTGAAAGTTGGAGAAAAAGGTAATTAATAAGTGAGAAATGAATAGCATTATATAGATACAATATAAACTTTGTCATTTACTGTGAATTACTTCCTGATTGTTATCGTTAAACGTTTTTCTTTTGTTCTAACATGACTTTCTTAGTACTCTTTCTTACATTTCTCCACACCTTCTAACTACCCACAGTGTCTCTTACACGAGGCATTTATACTGAAGTTTTATGTACCTTATTATATCTCAATGCTTATTGGGCTTTACACTTAATAATTCTCTTAAAACATTTATATACTTTTAACATTTTATTTGATTATAAAATAACCTGAATTGTGAATGCAGTGTATAAAATATGCACGAACACACACATGCACACACACACACACACATGTTTTGTGGAGAGAGATAAATCTATTATCTTTCCAAAAAGAGTCATGACTGAACTATTCTAATTGTTTTAAGGAAAAAATTTTAAAAATGTCTCCACTAAATAAACTTGTTAATCAGACAACACAAATAGTGTATAGATTTCATAATTTTTGTTTAAACTGTCTGTTTCTAAGTGAATGTTGGACTCAAAGATACCTTCTAAATGCCCTTAATTTTATTTTGTATATTTACAACAGTATAATGAGACAGTTACTATCATCGACTGGTGGAATTTCATGATGATAAATGTCTTCTATGTTTATGGGATGACCCATTGCCCTTTCTAAAACTAAAGTACAGTTTTGTATTTTCAGGTGTGCAATTTTGTTTCTCTGCTTTCTTATTTTAAAATTATTCTACAGATTTAGATCCCAAAACCTTGAATAACCCTATCAAAAAATGGGGTTCAGATCTAAAAAGGGAATTCTCAGCAGAGGAACTACGAATGGCTGAAAGGCACCTGAAAAAGTGCTCTTCATCTTTAGCCATCAGAGAAATGCAAATCAAAACATCTTTGAGATACCACCTAACACCTGTTAGATTGGCTAAGATAAAAGGTAC
>PVIH01018327.1:0-38864 GCA_004025045.1 Sigmodon hispidus | reverse complement strand
TATACAGGGATGGAAAAAAAATTCAGAGGGAAAGATGAACACAAAGAAAATATAGGTGTAGCAATCTTATTTGTATTTCTTCCCTTGATAAGCCATGCTTATCATTCTTATCCTCTGTATAGTTATTGTTAACTCTTCCACATTTTAAATTCTTTTTACTGTGTTTTTTTGATAAATACAAAATAAAGAAGGAAAAAAATTTTTTAAATATATATGCTGGTCATTTATAGTACTTTATACTTAATATTTTGGGGCTAGAATTAATGACAGTTGACTGAAATCCATTAAAGCAAACTTTAGGTAAGGGAGGCTGCTATAGTCTCTGGCTAGTCAACTGATCCAGAGCTTAGTATATGCTATTTTAGCTATTAATTTGTTTGATATGAGATTCTAAAGTCTATCCAAATAAATGTTTAGTAAAAAATTAAAAAAAAAAAAAAAGAAAGCTTCGATGATCATCAAAAAGGAATTTTTGGTGTTCCTTACTTCTGTTTCCTCCTCTTTGCTCAGTTCAGGACTTGTATTTGTAGGATTGCCACTTTCTTCTGGAGTTACCTTGTTGTTCTCTATATTATTATGTAAGTTTTTGCACTGGTGTTTGTCCATGGCTTTAGTGGTTCACGATTAGGTGGCTCCTGGTCAGTTGTGGCACTCGGGCTTGTGTGTCTCCTGTGACCTCTGAGGAAAAGGTCTGTTCAATCACTACTTCTGCACTGTGCAGGGAACTGAATTTCAAGTCTTCAATCTTTCTCTTTTTTACCAATTGGAGGCGGGGTGATGGCCCTGCAAACTCCTTCAGCAGCAGCTGGGGGGACAGTGACAGGCAGAGTTTATCTTCACCTCCTCCAGAGTGTGCTGGGATATGTTCTGCAGACAGCACCCTGTCCCTGAACCGGAACCGACGGGAGCTCAACTCTCCTCTCCCTGGCAGTGATACAGGTTCTCAGGCCTGCTGACCTCTCCTCATCTCTGGGTGGGGTCTGAGACTGTCCTTCAGGGTCCCCAGTCCTTATCTGTTCACTCAATTTGAGGTGAGTAGCTGTGCTAATTCCCTCAGCAGCAGCCGGGGGGACCATGACAGGCAAAGTTTATCTCCACCTGCTCCAGAGTGCATTTTTCTACACCTTACCAACCAGCTATGACAACATCATTTGTTAAAGATACTATCCTTTTTTCCGTTGAATATTTTGGATCTCTTTCTTGAAGATCAGGTGTTCATGGTTTTTGCGTTAATGCTTGGATTTGTAGTCAATTTGATTCCATTGATCTACAAGCCTGTTTTTATGCCAGTACCAGGCTGTTTTTATTACAGTAGCTCTATAGTATAACTTCAAGTCAGGGATGGTGATGCCTCCTGAGTTTCTTTTGTTGAGCAAAATTATTTTGGCAATCCTGGCTTTTCTGTTATTCCAAATAAAGTTGAGTACTTTTTTCAAGGTCTGTAAAATATTGTGTTGGGATTTTGATGGGAAGTGCATTGAATCTGTAGATTGCTTTTGGTAGAATTACCATTTTCACTATGTTGATCCTACCTATTTAGGAACATGGGGGATCTTTCCATTTTCTGATATCCTCTTCAATTTCTTACATCAATGATTTAAAATTTTTGTCAAATCGATCTGTTACTTCTTTGTTTATATTTATCCCAAGGTATTTAATCCCATTTGCAGCTATTATAAAGGATAATGTTTCCCTTATTTCTTTTACAGCCCTTTTATCTTTCGTGTAGAGGAGGGCTATTTATTTCTTTGAGTTAATCTTGTATCCTGCTACATTGCTGAAGATGTTTATCAGCTGTAGGAGTTCCCTGGTAGAATTTTGTAGCTCATTTATGTATACACTCATATCACTTCTTTTCCATTTTGTATCCCCTTAATCTCCTTTCGCTCCCTTATTGCTTTAGCTAAAACTTGGAGAACTATATTGAATAAATAAGGGGAGAGAGGACATCCTTGTCTAGTGCCTGATTTTAGTGGGATTGCTTTGAGTTTTTCTTCATTAAGTTTGATGTAGGCTGTTAGCTTCTTGTAAATCACCTTTATTATGCCGAGATATTTTCCTTATATTCCTGATCTCTATGTATGGTGAAATATCTCAAGGAAAATTTCACAATGGTTGTAGTAAACTTAACAAGTTTGCATAACTGGGAGCAAAATGTGGGTTAGGTTAATGCTGGGCAGCAGGGCTCATGTTACTAGATACTTGCAAATCTCCAGACTTCCTAGGACCATATTCTATGAAATAAGAAAATAAATTTAGAAAATTAAAATGACAGTCATTTTATTTTAAATTTAGATAATAAATAATTTAGTAATATAAATAACTCTTTGTTTCACTTATACTTCCTATTCATTTATATGTTTATTTTTATTATTTAATAAAGAGATCATTTAAAGTCTCTGGAATTCTATATAACATTATTAATTTATATCATATAAATATTTGCCCAATGTTTTATTTTTTCAGAGTCTAGAACTTTCTTTGATAAGTTCTGACTTCTTTGAAACTATTTCAGTATCACTTGCTCTTCATTTTTTTTCAGTTCTTTAACCAATGTCCTTTTTTTCCCATCAGTGTAAAGATTGATTCCTTTTTGGCTGTGAACTGAAATCTATGTTAAATTCATCTTAATGCCTTCTTTTATTAAGTTATACATCTGCTATGTCTGACCACAAATGTTATTTTGACATTTTTATTTGCTATGGTGACCTAGCGGCAGTTCTGAGCACACTGTGCTACCATTATGCAGAAAACAAGTCAGAACCCTGCTTCATGGATGCAGGTAAGATGTGATTCAGGCTTGAAGAAGCAATTCCTGCTGCTGGCCAAGCTTCTGAAAAATACATAAGCATTTGCTTCTTGGAAGCTCAGTATGCAGGCAGATTTACATTGGACTTGTATTTGGCTCCCTGTTTAACTATTATAGGTGCTTTTCTCATTTATCTATAAAATATGTGCCTTTATAATGCTTTTTTACACTTAACATATTTATTTTTAAAAAGCTTTGGTTGATATAAAAATGTGCATTTTAAAAACTCTTTCTAGCAGGATTTTATATAACTTACACTGGCCTTATCCTCACTGTGCTGGTTTGGGCAGCATTCAACTCCTAAGCCTCTACCATCTACTTCCCCAGTGCTAGAGTAACAGAAATGAACTACTGTGCCCAGCTTTCTGGCTTGCTTTGAAAGCAGTCTTGCTATTTAGTCCGGCATAGCTTCTCACATCCAGAACCATGCAATTAAGATTTCAGAGTATACATACCAGATAAACACTATATTCTTTTTAATGAGTATAAACATATTTTTATATTTGATCTCAATTACATCACTCAAAACCATAACATACTTAATAATATCATCAAGTACCTAAGGGAAAACACTAAAATGCCCATAACGCTAGAAGAACTGAGGTATTTTGTAAACACTAATTTCATTCTGTATTCAAAAGTTAATGAATATTGTAAGCCAGCTTCTAAGTGGGTAAGCAGAAGCTGGGGGAGATGAGGCAACTCTCTAGGGACATGAGGAAGCACATGTCTAGAATTCACACCACAGACTGTTTGGATTCCCTTGCCTGTACTCTATATGCAACAGTATGACATTTTATACAACACTACCTCTCAAACATGGCTGTGTCCTAGCACTGAGTACATCTTTTGGATGTGATTGTGTTTTTAATGGAAAAATGTCATCTATTTGACTACATTAACTCTCATTTTACTAGAACTTATGTTGCTCTGTAATATAGTGAATAAATGTAAAAATGCTATGTATCACACACAAAAGTTTGGGTTCGGAATGCATAATTGTGATGCACATGTGCATTCTTATGTGTATACATATGTGTGCACATGTGTCAAGGCCAGAGCACAATCTCATGTTGTGTGAGACAAGATCTTTATCTAAACTAAGAAATACCAAGTAAGCTAGGCTATCTGCCAAAAAATTCAGGGATCTGTCTATCTCTATCTCCCCAGAACTGGGATTTCAAGAACACCAATACCCCAGACTTTTTTCCAATTAACTATGAGATACAACCCACCCTCATGCTTGTTCAGCAGGCATTTTTCTTACTGAAGTATTTTCCTTGCTGTAAGTTGTTTTTAAAAGATGATTCAAATGGATTATCTTATTCAGTAATGACTTCAAACTCTAAAATAGAAAAGATATCTAGGGGGATAAATGATGATAGAAAAATATGTTGTGACTAGAATATTAAAATAATTTTGTTGTCCATGTTTAACATCTAAAATAGTATGATGGAAAGTGTTACAACAAAAAATGTTCAGATAAAGAAAATACTGCTATGATTTTCCTATAGTCGTAGTCTCAACATACATCATACATTTTAGATAAGCAAAAGCTGCATATAACAATCTATTTGCTGGTCAAGAAATTGCTAGAATGTGAGCTCTATAGATGGCTCAGCCCTTAAAAGCACTAACTACTTTTCCAGAGGACATAGGTTTGATTCCCAGCTTATAACCTTCTGTAGCTCCAATTTGATGGATTCTGCTGCCCTCTTCTGGATTTTATAGACACTATATGCACGCAGGCAAAATAGACCTGAATATAAGATAAAAATAAAATGAATCTTAAACTAATTACTATAGTGTACTATGGTCCAAATTATCTAATTTTAAAGATTAATTCCAGACAATGAGTGAAAGTAAATGTTAGGCTACATTGTTTATAGTAAGATGATTATTTTTCTGAGTAATTTTTTAACTGAGATGCATGCCTAAAAATCAGGTATGGAAACATTTTGTATTGAGAAGAGAGATCAAAACAGTAGGGTGATGTGGATTGAGGTATTGTCACACTTGGTGCCATATTTTACTTTGATATAAAAAGGATACCTTGTAATTGTGTGTGTGTGTGTGTGTGTGTGTGTGTGTGTATGTTTGATCATCATGTATGTGAATGTGAGTTGACTTAACATCTTGAGGTAAGATTCTCCCCTGAACTGAAGCTAGCTAAAGTTGGCTTTCTCCATTTCTCAATGTTTCAGTTGCAAACACATGCACCCATGCATGCATTATTATGTCAGTATTGGGGATTTGAATCCAGATCTGTGTTCTTTAGAACCCTTGCCCTTACTATTGAACTGCCTTCCCAACACCTCTAGTCTGTTAGTCCAGACAAGATTTCTCACTGAACCCATAGTTCACTGACTCTTTCTAGCTACCCATGGAGTTAAAGATATGGGTTTCTATGTAGAGGGGTACTTCTGACCTTTTCTCTACTGTAGTGTGACTGTACCTTTGACAGACATTTTACTTTTGCAAACTTTTCAGTGGCAATGACTAACGGAGTGTTCTGATGGAATCATCTGTTTTTTTCCTTAAGTAGATCCCTGGACTTAGCATTTTGAAGCAAATATACAGTAATGTTAAAGTTGTATTAATTTTAATAACTTACTGAATCATGCTTATTTACTTAACTACATTAATAATCTGATTTTTGTAAACAAAATTGGAAATGTGTCATAAATCTTAAATGAGAAGGCCAGGCAGATCTAGTCTTTGGACATAAAAGTCTCTTTTGATCTATTTACTTACTTTTCTCAGTACCACATAAGAATTAAATTTTTATGTAAATAGCAAACCTGGAAGTTCAGGATAAGTAAAAGACAATGTTACCTGTAAAGGTGAATGAAGAGGAATGTCAACAAACCTTCATGGCAGAGGCAAGATGTTACTCTGAGAGATACTGTACAAGTGAAGAAAGCTATCTATTTTTCTCTTATTTTCAATTGCTCAATTTATTTGGGAAGAATTTTCTCGTTTAGTTCTGTTTTGAGCAATGTTCCTAGAGTGCCTTTCTGACCATAAGATGATGAAAGAAGCGACAGGCCACACCAGTCAAATTCATGGATCAGAAAGTCCAAGATAAGCCACCAGTAACAAACATTGAAGCTGTCAGCAATATCAGAGTGCCTGCCAGAATGCCTTCCTCAGTGGCCTGAGGGGAGGGCTTCCCTCCTGCTGGTCAGCCAAACACAAACAGAAGCTACTCTACCTGATCTAACATGACATCAAAAAAGGAAAAAAGAACACACAGTTGTAAACTGCACAGCCTGCACAGTTGTTGCCCTGTTCCTGGAGAGCACCATTCTCATGGACCAGTAACCCTGTGTCTGGAAGAACGCTCCTCTTGATAAAGCTCACAGAATTCTACCTGGGCTCCAGTAGAAGATCTTGCTTGCTTCAATTCACCAGTGCTTTCATTCTTTGAGACCTGAATCAACAGCAAGCTTTGTATCTTTGTAAAAACTCAAAGAAACACTCTCTGAAAAGCCCTGTGATACTGGAGACTGGAGGAAGAATGTAATTTCAACACATTCCAGCCTGCAATGTCAGTATTCAAAGAAACAGAGAGATGCATTTAGAAATGTCAGAAAGTCTCCTGAAGGCTGCTGGAATTACCTTCACTTGGGAAACCTTGCCAGTTCTCTAACATTGCTTTTGGGCCTGCTTGCAAAACACTGAGGGGATTTTTCAGAGATAAGTTATGAAAAATTCCTTAAGATCTTAAGAAAACCTATTCTCTGCATTCTTTTGAAAATTACGAGTGTGACAGCTCATTCTCTCCTCTGGAACTAATACACATTAGAGCAGAAGCAGAGGTGCTGATGGGCATTGCCCTGACCTCATGGCTTCTTATGCCCACAGTGTTTAGTGCTTTGTGTCATTTGTCATTGTTCTAAGGGAGTTTTCAGAAGAACACCTTGTAACAGTAGGAGTGGGGCCAGTGATAGCCTATTATGGGAGGATATGATATGAGTTTGAGGCTCTTCTGAGCTGAAAATTAGCTCATAATTTAAGAAAACTATTCAGATCCAAGTCCCCACATCAGGTGGCTCACCTGAAACTCTAGCAAAAATGGATCCAGTGATTTCATTCTGATCTCTGTACACACACACACACACACACACACACACACACACACACACACACACACCTATAAATAAAATGAAATGCATCTCTTAAAAAGCTGGAAACTATGTTTAGGTGCATACTTTGTATTCCTAAAAGACTTTCATCATGAAAGGGTATGGGAATTTGTCAAAGGCTTTTTCAGCATTGAATGAGATGATCATGTGAGGTTATTTTTGTTTTTAATTCATTTATATATTGGGTTTACACTGACAGATTTTTGTATATTGAACCATCCATGCATCTCTGGAATGAAGTCTACTTGATTATGGGTGATAAGATTTCTAATGTGTTCTTGGCTTTGGTTTCCATGTATTTTACTGAGTATTTTTGCATCTATATTTATAAGAGAAATTGATCTGTAATTCTCCCTCTTTGCTGAGTCTGTGGTTTGGATATCAGGGAAACTTTGATCAAGAACACCATGAGGAAACCTACAGAATCAACTAACCTGGTCTCTTAGAGACTCACAGAAACTAAAAAGACAACTATGGAGCCTGCATAGGACTGATGTAGGCCCTCTGCATATATGTGAAAGTGGAGAGTGTATAGCTAGGTCCCCTTATAGGACTCTTTACAGTAGAAGCAGAGGCTGTCTTTTTCGTTGTTGTTGTTGGTTTTGGGGAACTTATTCTTCATGCTGTTTGCCTTGTCCAGCCTTAATATGAGGGAAAGTGCTTAGTCTTAATTCAATTTGGTCTGCCATGTTTTTCTTGATAATCAAAGGAGAGCTGACCTTTCCTGAGCAACAACAAAAAAGGATGAGTGGACCTGAGATGTAAGTGTGTGGGGGGAGCAATGAGGAGGAGTATGGTAGAGATTGGGAGGAGAGGAGAGAGAAGCAACTGTCGTCTGATTGTAAAATAAACAAACAGTAAATGTTCACCCAATTTTAATGTGAAATAAATGTTTCTTTATAATCAACATATTGCAACAGCATTGCTGAGGGGATATTGAAATACTGAAAAGCAAAAACTGTTAGAAGGCCGAGAATTCTGAAAGAGGACATGCAGGTAAATTCAGAATCAACTAGGATCAGAGGTAAGGCTTAGAGTGACAGAATGTTCCCTGTATTAAGATATTGCTTTCAACATTAATTCTTTTTTCATCCCTGGGAATTATGAAGACAGAGAACAACTTCTCCTGTCTCAAGGGTAATTTATTAGAAAGTAGTATCACTGACGTGTATGTCGAATCTCTATATAGGACACAAGGAGAACAAGGAAAGAATTCTATATAATCATACATTTGTGTGCGCACAGACATACATACACAAGTGTGACACTGGAGTAGGACAGGTCCATAGGGTCAAGGAAACTGGTAAACTGGGCCATAATCAGCTTAGACCAGCTGCTAGAGCATATACATATAGGAACTTACTTCCTCATAAGCAAACCTGGATGCTGCCTGTGCATCTAGCAACAGAAGATGCTAAAACTGATGATTTTACCTCACCAATGGAAGGTAGCCACACAATGGCACACCTGATCAGGACACCACCTGGGTGCTGGGATTTGGGTATATAAGGCTTTCCCCATTACTAAATGGGGAAATGAGTCTGCTGGTTGTTTCAGGGATAACAGAGCAGTGGTAACTCACATAGCTCCAGGAGTTCTGGATCTCTGTGAGTTCAAGGTTAAACAGCTGGGCTTCAATGACACATACCTTTAATCCCAGAACAGGGAAAGCTAGGAGTGGTGACCTATGACTTTAATCTTTTAACTCAAGACACAGAACTTTCTCTGTTTCTGTGAGTTCCAGGCTAACTACTAAATAGAGTAGCTCATGCCTTTAATCTTAACCTGGAAGGGATATAGCTGGGCAAGAAGGGTATATAAGGCAGGCTTAGGAAAACAGCAGCAATTAGAAGTTACCAGAAATGAAGCTGAGGAAGCTAGAAGATAGCTGGGTGAGATTTGACTGTGGTGTTCCCTCTGTCTGATATTTCAGCCTTTCCCTGATATCTGGCTCTGAGTTTCCTTCAATACAACCAGAATTCATGCTACAGGAATTAATTGTGGAACAGCTAAATATGTGGTACATAGAACCATCCAGAAGTGGATGTAATACCCCCATAGTTGTTATTCTCAAGATATTGGGACACTAACACTTCCTGAAAGATCTTTGTGCAGTTAATAATCAAATGAAAAAAATTGAGTTCACACAACCAGGTCTTCCTCACTCAAGTGCTATTTCTCCATCAGGTTATATTTAAGTTTTAATATTAAGGATTGCCTTTTTAAAATTCTTCTGACACCACAGAATTGAGATAATTTTGCCTTTACTGTATGGGAAACTAATATGCATAAACCAGCTAAGAGATATCAATGGACTCTTTTGCCACAAGAAATAAAGCATAGTCCAACTATTTGTCAGTTACATGTTTCTCAGGCTTTGGTCAATTTTCCCAAGGATTTCTTTAGTCTATTATATGAATGATCTCCTTCTGGTTCATCCAGATACAGCCTATTTGAAAAGGATTGCCAAAAGAACATTAAAAGATGTCACATCATTAAATCTGATGGTGTTGCCAGATAAGATTGCCTTTTTAGGATTTTTTATTGCTAGAAAGATTTACCTTCTTCAAATTGGAGATGAAGGAATTATATTCCCTCTCAGAATGATAGCAATTATGTGGCACAGTTAATTGGCTTAAACTCATTCTGTCCAACCCTGGTCAAGATGTGGGATACCTCTTTTTATTGTTGGAAGGCCCCACTTGTCTGTCCATTAGAGTCAGGCTCACCTAAGAGGTTACAGATTTGCTGCATAAGGTCCTGGACTTATCTACTTCTGGTCTTCAGCACCATTAGCCCCCAAAAGTCTTTAATAGCTATAATTCTTTGGACACACAAAGGATTTCTATGATAATATGGCAATCTGAACCCCTTCTATGAATACATCAAACACACTCTAACCTACATAAGGTCAACTTGTCCATAAAACATAAATGCTGGCATGCGAACCGGAACCAAATAACCTTATCTTCTCCTTTTCTTTGAAGAACATCCAATTTCTATGGAAAGATTTGAATTCTTTCCATGAAATGGCTGCAGGTTTCACAAGAGCTATTAATAATTATTTGTCCTGAAGTAAGATTATAGCGGAGCTTACCACACTTCCAATAAAAATGTAGCATCATGCTGTCCTCTCCTCTTCCATTTCTCATGCTACCCTAGCAATTTCAAATTCCAATAGAATTAGGTGTGATATCCTAATCTAACTGTCATAATCCTAATCTGGCTCCAATGATATAACACATTCCTTTCCTAATCGAGGCTTGGTTCAGTTGGGTGAATTGCTAGCCCTCCTTAAGATGTCAGTGGAATGCCAGGCCAAGCTGGGTTACATTTTATCTGACAGCCACTATGTGGTATAGGTGGTTCCTGTGTTGGTATTCTCTTGGGTTAAAGACTCACTGACCCCCATTGCTAGCACTATGCTGATTATACAAGATGTTCTGAATCAGGGACTGAGCATTGGTACCTGTTACATATTAGATCTCACCTAGCATATTGGCTCAAGAAAATGAGGTCATATACACCATCATATTAACAGCCAGGATATATCTCCTAGAGCGAGCCAGGGTTCTTCACTGGCAGTTTCATCTGTTTCTACAGAATTTAAATAGTTTTTCCAGAATTACTGGTTTCCAGATGTAAACATTTGTCCCTGGGCTTGTGCCATCAACATCTCTCTTGCACCCTCAGGACCACTATAAAGTACAGGGGTTAATACCTGGGGCTTGTTGCCTAACAGCATCTGGCAGATGGATGTCATGTATTATGTCCCCTTTGGCAATTTTAATTATGTTCATGTGACAATAGATACTTGTTCCATTTTTGTCTGTGCCCTTGCTCATTTTTGTGGAGTAGGTTGTCAATGCAATCAAGGTTCTTAAGTCAGCTATAATAATTATGGGGGTACCTTGGGCATACAATTTATTTTTTATCTTATGCATATGAAGGCTTGGCCTGAATGCATATATGTGCACTTTGGGCATTCCTAGCATCCGTAGAGTACAGAAGAAACAACATCCCTTGAAACTAGAGTTTAGAATGGTTGAGAGCCACCATGTAGGAATCAAACCCAGGTCCTCTGCACGAGCTGAAAGTGTTCTCTATTGCCAGCAATCTCTCCAATATCCCCAAATCTGAAAATATTTACCTGTATTTAATTGTTCTATAGACACCCCCTTGCTGCTGAAAATAAAGTATGTTATACTATGACTGCAGCATGTTTGGGTCAGTGAACTCTACTGCTACATCTGTGGTTCAGATTTACACAGTAGGAAAAGAAATCACTGAAGAGGGAATTTGAGTGTCCATTAATCTAAGTGTTAAAAAAAATATAGGGTGGTTTAAGACCTTTCTGAATGATAGGCATCAAGTTGATGTTTTCTTCCTTCAAAGCTAACTTAACCTGAACCTCCCTCATGCTCATATACTCATGATGGGGACCAAGAACAGATGCAACTCTACAGTTAGTGACTCAGCCTATCAGCCAAAGCTCGCTTAGGGACACTCCATGTTAAACAAAATATATTTAAACAAAACCAAAACCAAAAGCAGTGCTCTATGTCTAGTATAGAAAGAATAAAAACATCAGTGTGTGTGTATTTAAAGTGCATTCAAGGTTGTGTGTATGTGCATATTTTGTGAGATTTTGTGTATATCTGCATATGCATGTGTATGTTTATATATGGGCATGCATGTGCATATGTGTTATACTTACATACAAAGAATTTTCATCACACACACAAACTCTGATTTTTTTTCAGAGAACACATAGCTAAGCAAGTATAAAAAATGAGCATTCCAGGAGTATTAATTTCCACTCCATTTTCAAAGAAACTTTTATTTTCTAAAATATATACATACTTATTAAACCACTTTTACTCAGTGACTTTTTTTTAAAAGTCATTTTGTGTGTGTGTCTCATCTTCTCTTCCATTATCCCTCAAATGTAACCTGCCTACTGTTTGACCTTATTCTCAACTTTTGACTCTCAATGATAGCTGGGTGGATAATTCTATTATCATTTTTTGAACATCTGTAATTCTCCACAGACTCTGATCTCTATCATTAGAGTTTATTGATCAACTATTACATTAAAAGTTCTCCAAATCTTTTAGAAGCAGTCATGCTGTTTACTATAAACTCATGTGTTAAAAAAAAAATCTGGCCTCCTCTTCAAGTTATTCTCCCTTCTGCTCTTAATGTATGAGAATACAAGTCACACACTCACCCTAGGAAACTATTTTCTTTCTCAGGGTTCCAAGTTATTCCACATTTGTGCTCTTCCCTGAAGGCTTTTCATTGCTATTGATACCTTAAATCAACCAAATTATTTCTTAGATATTTTTATTATCTTATTAATTGCTCACTCAAACTAAACATTATTCCTTCCAGTCCCTTCTCTAGCCTCAACATCAGGTGGTCTTTCTAGAGGATTGATCTTTGTATGAGAAGTAATCTTTCATTGTTATCATAACAAAACCCAAGTTTTATGCTGGGTTATACCATGGCTTTTGTAGGAAAACTGTGTCTCATTCTGACTCTGAGTCAGCCAATGATAGGACACACTTGCTAATTCCAGCAAGCATCCTATCACCTGATATAGTATACAGCAAATGGCTTGTTCACAGCAGGTGATGTCACTGTTAATGATAGACATCATTATATAGAGGTATATATAGACAGCTGATCACATTTTAATAACTATAACAGAAACTATAGTTAATATTTTAATTTTAAGATATTTTTGATTCTCAGTTAAAAAGTTTACCTTTGAAATATAATTCATGAGTAAAAATATAAAACTAAGCACTCGTATTTTTAAATTTGAAAAAAAGGTGTCACTTTTAGTAAAACACAATATTTCATTTATATTGGGTGTCTCAGCTTGTGAAAAATACCCACTGAAAACAAACAAGCAATAAAACAAAGAAAAACATTGCATATAGCATTGGAATATTGAGAACAAAGGGAGTCTGTTGGAGTGTGCCCTGGCCACTTGCTTTCTTTGATGACCTTCTTTACCTTGTTCCTCTCTGATAGGCTAATTCTCAAAGGGTATCTAATGTTAACAGGTTGGAAAACATATATAAAACACTTGTATTCCACAATACATGATTTTTTTTTCTTTTCCAATGTCTCTGAAGTGTTTTCTTCATGCTTCTTGTTACACCAGCTTCTTGAACACCATTACCACAAAGTACAAGCTTTTCTTCACCTTTAAACTCAAGATCTGAAGCATGCTGAAAATTGTAAAACAAGTATTTATTCCAATTAAGATAAAAGGCACATAGTTCAAAAGATATAGATGTGCCATTAAACATGTTAGGCAAATGGATGCATTTTAGAATGAAGTCTGGATAAGCTCTGCTGTATGAGACCAGAAGGCCATGCGGTTGTATTGCTTTGGAGTTAAACTTTGAATACAGAGTGAGCACATGTTTCAGAAGGCTAGAGACATTTCATTTAGTCCTCAGTTGGCCACAGACAGCTGATCATGTTTGCAGTTGATGGAGCCCTATCGTCTCATAGGACAAGACAGCTTCCTCTCCTGGATTTGAGCATCTCAGAGTGAAACTGTAGCTGGTGATTTAGTGCCACATAAGAAACCTGAACTATAACTTTTTCCTATAATAAATGATTATTAGTAATTAAACTATCAGAATGAAAAGAAAACAATGGGATTTAGTATTAGTAAATCTTACTAAAGTTTCACAGATATATAAATGTCACATCATTCAGTTTTAATAATGAGATATACTGATAAAGGTATCAAAACTTCAAGAGCCAAAAACCCATTTAAATTCCATGTCACTGGGCAGGGCACCTTCCTGAATACCCCAGTATTGCTATGTCATTTTTATGTGTCATTTTCTTTCTGCCTATCTGTCTCTCTGTTTTTGTCTTTGTGTCTCCCTGTCTCTCCACTGTTGTCTTGTCTCTTTCTCTTTCTCTCTCTAATGCTGTCTGTGTATGTATGTATGTGTGCTCTGTGTGTACACTCATTTTAAGTGATGATATGCTAACTTTTGTTCCTGTTATTCTGTCCCCTGTAAAATATGGTTTCTCTCCACTAATGTTGTTAACTGAATTCTTAGGTTCAAGATGATAGATCTGAAAGAGATGATGCTATTATGGAATACTAGTTATTGTAGCCAAAAAAATAAGATTATTTACACTTCATAACCTTATCTAACAGTAACGCCATTTCTGGAGGTGGTTGGATGATTACACCAAATGGGAATATTTAAACAGTGCTTCAGAGGCTAATCCTTATTACATTCTTTGCTCTAGCTTTATGTTTCAGCCAATGAGACAAGCCACCTTTGAATAACTGTATATCTTTGAAGATATCTTACCAATCCAAAGAGGGAGATAAACACATCCCATAGAGTCATATAGCCTGATGAATATGAACTGAAAAATGCTATCAGGTCTTGTCTGGTCTTCCTAGTTCTTCTGAGTGTGCTTTTGGAGATAAGAACATTGATTTCCTATGGATACATGTTGTCCTTTATGGAGTGAAGGTCATGTAACATACTATAGAGGTTAGCTTATTCTCCTGAGATTTAACATCTAGCCAGGAATATTCATTATTGCATGGACTTTCCTGTTGAAAAGTAGTGTGCTGAGATAAACAAATGCATCAGTTCCTGGGAAATAAATCTCCAGTTTTAAAACATCATATAGGAAGAATGAAAGAACAGACAAAAAATGGTCTACAGAATAAGCGCTAACTGATATGCCTGTGAACACAATTAGAATTTTATTTTTATGAAAATCATTAGTAAAACTCACCACAGTGACTTTACTAATTGACAAGATGCATCTCATAGAAATTAACATCAGTGTGGAAACATTTTTATTATCATTAAGACAGAACTTTTGTTTTCTTTTTTTTATATTTGTTGTTTTGAATTTATTTACATCACTATGATCAACCCAGGATCTTTCATTTATTTTTAAAAAGTTATGGTATTAAAAATTATTTAGTATTTAGTGTGTGTGTGTGTGCATGTATGTCTGTGGCTGGGTTTGTATATGTCTGTCTGACTGTGTGTCTTGTGTGCACGTGTCTATCTGTATATGTATGTGTGTGTGTGAAGTCAGAGAATAACAATAATCATTTTTTTTCTTTCCATCATGTGGGTTTCAGAAATTAAAGGTGGTTATTGGCATGGTGACAATTGCTTTATTTCACCAAGCCATGTTGTAACTGCTTTAGCACAATTTTTAATAATCTTTTTTTTTTGTTTGAAAACTGCTGATTGACAAATAAGTTTGGGTTTCTGTGTTTTCTTGTCCCTACTCATGCAGTGTCCTCATTAACAATGTCTATTACACAGTGTTGTTACACACCCATTAAAAATGATGAACCTACATTTACCTTCATTGTCATCCAAGCACCCCAATTTACCAGTGAAGCACAAAATTTTCATTGTACATGCATAACTTTTTAAAACCATGTAATAATACTCATCCATCATTGGAGCATCACACAGAAAAGTCTCACTGCTTTAAAAAAATCCTATTTTTCACCTATTTAGCTATCTCTTCTTGGGCTTCCAGAAAGCATTAATCCATTTCCTAACTATAAGCTTTGACTTTTCAGAAACGTTGTTGTTTCAAACTACTCTCTTTCATCTATTCATATGTGTCATTAATGTCTTCTTTTCTTTCAATATCCAGCAGTCTTGAAGAACCTGCTTATCTTCACCCACTCTAGTCTTAGAACTTGTTTCCAAGTTTCATCAGTAACTAATAAAACTGCCATAAAAGTCCAAATACATGATTCTGAATGGAAGTTTGCAGTTCTCTGAGTCAATGACAGAAAGCAAGGAAGTCAGAGGAATATGAAGATTTTTGTAAGATAGAACCACACAGCTGTCCTCCATACACATACCATGGCATATGGATAGTGCCTATGTACTGCAAAACTAACTAACTAACTAACTAACTCACTCACTAACTAACTAACTAACTAAAGCTTTTAAAATTACCTCTCCCATAATTGTAAGCACTTAGGATGTTTATAGACATTTTTTATTTAAAGATTTTACAGGTGGCGTATATGAATTATACAAAATGACCTAATCTGTGGGATTTAAAATTGTGATTAAGAAATATCTAAAGAATATCACGTTTTACTAATATACTAATTTAGTAGTTAATTTCTGTTTTTTCTTGTAAAATATAATACATAATGACCAATTGCTTCCTATCCAATATTTGAGAAAATATCATTTTATGTCTATGAAATGGTCACTTGTGGAAATGCAAAAATATATAGAGAATGATGGTATAAATTAATTTCCCAGAAACACAACACAACACAACACATACACACACTTGTTGATTATTCCAAAGGCTTTGTGGGAAGTGAGAAGGATGCAGACTCCGACTTAGCACCTAGTTATCTTGAATTCTTTTTATTTAACTTAAAATCCATTCATTGTCTACATTTCTTCGACCTGACATTTTCTGACCTTTGATCTGACATTATATGGCCTCACCTTTAGCTTTTGTAGAGTATTTTTAGCAATTCACTAATTTTTTTCAGGCAGAAGTTCATAGCATTCTCAGAGAACATCCAGTACCAGTGGCATAGAGCCTTCTGTATCCTGCCTGCCTGATGTTCCCTTCACTCTCTTTTGTTCTGTGACAAGAGTTTTATGTAAATGCTTCTTGAGTGGAGCATGTTATTTGGAGACAAATTGATTCCACATTCCTAAACCAGGGTCACTCATACATAACTCCCATTATGATGCATCCTCCCTTTTGCAGTAAGTTCTACAGTGTTCTACAGTGACAGAGGCTGTGACTAGATTACTATGGAACCTATGTGTGCATGTCACTAACAGTGGCTGTGGCTGGCTTACTACAAAACCTATGTGTGGCTCAGAGGAGATTATAATCAGTTCCTGGAATGGCTAGGAAGGAAAGCATTAGAATTGAGTTCCACAAACCTAAAATTGAGTTCAGATGGAGAAGTCAGGTGGACTGCCAGTGAGCAAGAAATCATGCTGAGTGAACAGCCATTACTAGGTGAACTTTATTCCAAGAAATAATCTGTAAGTGATAATAACTGAGTAAATAGTTTTCATATTTACATATTGGAACTGCATTGGCTTTACATTTAAGGAAATGCTTATGTAATACAAATATATTCATTTAAATTTATTTTATTTATCAGCAGCATTCAGTCTTTGTACTAGAGTAGTTAAAAGGGTCAAAGTCTATAGACTGAACAGTGTGATTGTTTTTTTCAGAATGCATATACTAGAAGTTTTTCAGGCCTAGTCAACAAACTGCTGAGGAGTACTCAGCTGCCTTCCCATAAACCTACTCAATTCCTATTCTCCATCCCCCAGCACATTCCTTTTCCCACAGCTGATTTCATCAGGCTATTTTCACTGTGTAAAAGCAATCTCATTATATGTCCATATTCCAGAGCTTCCGATGTTTTGCCTCCTTTAAAGATCCAAGTAAGGGTGGAGACCTGCTTCCCACTAGTACTGAGGATTATGTTCATGTATCAAGTCAACAAAGAAATGACAGAAAGGTCCTGACAGCTGTACAAGGGATTGCTGATGGTTATGATAAGAAGATACTACTGACAGTGTTTTAGAAGAAACTTGCCTCCAGTGGTACTGTAATTGAGCATCTAGAATATTGAGATGAAATTCATCTACACTATGACCAGGACAACAATATATACCAGTTGCTGATAGAACTTTGGCTTGCTAAGAATACCAGCTGAGGGCTCATGGGTTTTAAGTGCCTAACTGAAGCTTAAGTGAAGGTTTTTGTCATATGAATGTTTACTGTGTTTGCATGTGTGCACATGTGAGCATTCAACAACACTTATGTAGAAGTCAGATGACATCTATAGGTGATGGTTGTCTGTGTCCACTGTGTGGTTTCCAGGGATTGAGCTCTGGCTGTGAGGCCTAGAAACAAGTGCACTTACATGCTGAATGGTCTGGAAAACTCTTGAAACTAGTTTTTGTCAGTGTTTTTAGTATGTCTATGATTTGACAGCATATCATGTGAGTATAAGCATGAAATTTCCCTCTGTAGTATGACATAAAGGTTACAAAATTTCAGATCTTAGAGAATTTTATATTTTCAAGCTAGGGATATGAAACATTTTTCCTTATTTTTAAGATTTATTTTTATTGTATGTATATGTTTGCCTACATATATGTATGCAGAACATATGCCTCTTCAGTGCTTGCTTAGATTGAAAGAGGGAATCAGATTCCCTGGAACCTGTGCTTCATTAGGTGGTAGGCCACGAAGTGAGAACTGAACCTGGGTCCTCTGTCAGAGCAGGAAGTTCTCATAATTGCTGTTCAATCTTTATAGCACCAATCTCCTTTCTGTGCTATTGATTGCAAACTGGAATAAGAACAAAGAGGTATGAAAACTCAGAAGATGAAGCAGTGTTTTGTGTGAGATTGCATTGCCAAAAAAAGCATTTTTAAAAGCCAAATATTTGGATAATTATAATGACATTGAGGGGTCACTGAAAAAAATATGTTAGAGAAAAATTAATGTTCTATAGTTGAAAATAAATATTCAGCAATGCATAAGAATAGCTACTAAGAACTTTTGAATACAGATAAATGGTCAGTAGTCAGAAAATTAATAACTATGATAGTCCTAAAAGCAATGGCTAACATTTGTACATAAGATTAGAGTGGAGGATGTGATGCTGATATGCAACTTTGCCTCTTCACAGCAAGTTGCTAGAACAGAGTGGGGAATGGTGCACATCCTCCTTCATGGTTTTAGGAAACTGTAACTCAGTACTTCATAACACACTGATTGCTTCTTATTGGATACAAATTCACCCCTGACTTTCACAACACAATTTTAGAGATCTGGTGAGTTTCAAGGTGTTGTGTAAGTGAACCCACATTGTTGATCTTTAAAAGTGAGCTAAGCCATAGCAACTGCGTGTCCGATGACAAATTAGGTCATACATGTAGGTAAGCAAAGTCACAGGGGTTGAATATATGGGTAGAAAACAAGTTATGAATTTTGAAGGTAATAAAGACTAGGGCAGAGGTTGGGGTGAGAGCTTAGTGTGTACAGCTGTAGAACCTTAGGCCCTGGATTTTGCATCCCCAGAACACAAGTAAAAGCTGGGAATACTGCAGGACTGCCTGTAATCATAGTTTTCTACAGAATATGTAAGTGGAGACAGGAGTTTCCCCAAAGCAACAGACCAGCAAGCCTGGAAGAAATAATATAAAAAATAACAAAGATATCAACCCTGTGTCAAATAAATACAGGGAAAGATCAGGGGTGTGTGGGAGTAGATACACTCTTGTTGTTGAGGAAACAGATTTCCAAAGCCAGGATCTAGAACAGACAGACATACTGTGAAGTTCAGAAAAGAGAAGTTACAAGTCAGCAACTCTTGACTGTGGGTTTACTCAATGCTCACAGTTGGCAGCCATCGACCCACAAAAGTTTAGATATTGTCATCATCTGCACAACAATTTCAATAGGACATTTTTTTATTTCTATTTACATGAAAAAAACAGAAAACAAAAAATAAAGTACAGAAAGGTGAACACACCTGCCAAAGACAGGACTTAAAGCTAAGGAGAGGGCTCCCAGATTCTGAGCTCACACCTCCCCAACTGAAGAGTTAGGGTGGGTCCTTCCCTCCTTCCCTCCTCGCTCCCTCCCTTATTCCTTCCTTCTCTTCCTTCCTCCCACCCTTTGTTCCTTTTTTTTTTCACTTTAGCCAACCTTAGATCCTGCCTCACAAAGCTATAGAACAGGTTATTACAGGAGAAAACCAAGACACTATTATTTCATGAGCTAGTTAGTGTATTTTAGAAAAAAAAATGCCTCCAATATTACAACTAAGTTTGAAAATGCTGTAAATCTGATTAAATTTGAATAGTGATAGCATTAAATGTCATCTCTTATTTCTGTTCTGTACCATATGTTATAAAGTCCTTCAGCTGAAGAAAAGTTTTATATTTTACAGTTAAGTATTTGGCCTTCTTAAAAATATTTTTCTCGGGGCTGGAGAGATGGCTCAATGGTTAAGAGCACCGTCTGCTCTTCCAGAGGACCTGGGTTCGATTCCCAGCACCCACATGGCAGCTAACAACTGTCTGTAGTTCCAGGCAAACACCAAGTCAAATAAATAATAAATAAATAAAGTTTTAAAAAAAAATTAAAAAAAATATTTTTCTCTCAGAACAAATTTAGTCAAATCATTTTTATAACTTGATAAGATGTGAAAAGCTAAATACTATCCAGAAATTTTATGAAATATTTTGTTATTGTTCTTCTCAAAATATAAGTATTTCTGCTTCTGGAAATCAAAATTATTATTTCAGTAAATGTACTTAGCTACTATATTATTGTATATACTTAGATAAACACAGTCTGCATACTCACTTGGAACTTAGTCTAGAGTTTGGTCTGGAGATACATTCCTAGAGTCCAAGCTACTCCAGAAGCCTTGTCTGGGGGTATACTCCTCTAATCCCAGCAACTCCAGAAGCCTTGTCTGGAGGTATACTCCTCTAATCCCTGCTACTCCAGAAGCCTTGTCTGGAGGTATACTCCTCTAATACCAGCTACTCCAGAAGCCTTGTCTGGAGGTATACTCCTCTAATCCCAGCTACTCCAGAAGCCTTGTCTGGAGGTATACTCCTCTAATCCCAGCTACTCCAGAAGCCTTGTCTGGAGGTATACTCCTCTAATCCCAGCTACTCCAGAAGCCAAGTTAGAAGAATTCCTAACTTCAAGGCCTGCTCAAGTACTTTATTTAAAATTTAAAAAGTAATATTTAAATAAAATATTTAGAAGTATTTGACCATTAAAAGTGATACTAAAAATTCTTATTTTATGGTCTAGAAGCATTGCATATTTTTATTTAAAATTTAAAAATTACTGTCATAATTATATGATAATTGTTTATATATTATTTAGGCTAAGTTTAATTGGCTTCACAATTTAACTGTTACAATAAAAATTAATTCAGTCTTTCATTTTACAAATTTATAACATTTTACAGTTTTATTTTATATTACCTAGAATTTAGTAAAATTATATGAAACATACAAATAATGTGTGTTTCCCAAGTCTATTACATGAACCTGTTGCTGTGTTTAAAAGCTTTAAGTTAACAAAGATAATGAATGTCACAATTGAAATAGTGTATTTAATTTTTATAATAATAAGATTTATTTACCACATGGGGAAATGAGCATGCCATGCATTCTGAAAGTCACATGTTCAGAGCAGTTTGCTTCTGTACTTGTCGACAGTCATAGCATAGGAAAAATTAGATATACAAAGGGAGGGGTCACTACCACTTCATTCCTTCATGTTCCTTTCTCTACAAAATCAGAAAATAGTATGAATTGTAATTCATTGTTGTACATTTTAATATACAACATTAACCTTGCACTCACTTTGATGAATGGGTTTTACACTATTTTTAGATTAATTCGAGCACTTTAGTGTTAAGGGACTAAAAGAAATCCCAAACACAATTTTAAGCTAAACAAAAGAATTCTGAAACACTCAACAGGAAAGCTTTTGGTGCAACATGAGGTATGGGCTCACCAGGCTGTGAACTGGTAAGACCACTGCTAAACACACTGAGACACACATCTGATTTTTTAAAATAGAGTGCATCTATTATGCTTTCTTTTCCCAGATGGTTTATTTTCAAGCAAGGTAGTAATTATTTTAATTTGTAAAATATTTTAACTATATTTGCTGTGAATAGTATCTGCTGTCATTGTATTATTAACTACTGTGGGAAAAATTCCATCTACACAGTTAGAAGTACCTGTTTTGCCCAGACATAATGACATATATCTTTAATATCAGTACTTAGGGAAAAGAGAAAGGTAAATTCCTCTGAATTTCAAGCCAACTTGTCTATGTAACAAATTCCTGACTAGCCAAGGTTACACAGTGAGATACTGTCTTACCTAGAAAGAAGAGGGAAAAAAGAAAACTGAGACTCAGTATTGCTTTTGGATCTCAGCTGCACCTTTCTACTTTGAATTTATCTACATGGGGATGAGTTTTTAATAAGAATGTTTAAATCACAAACTTCACTTGGGTACTATGTTATGGTTTCTAGGCTATATCTCTACTCTATAAAAGTTGATGAATAGAGAAATAATTTTTAAAAGATCAGTACTAATGTATATCTAAGAAATTAAAATTTCCAGTTTACATATAGATGAATAAATTAGTTAACATACATACTACACACACACAACACACACACACACACACACATGCACACACATGCACACGCACATGCATGCACGCACATTGATTCTCCTCGGTCTATGGAGACAGTCTATGGTCTGTCGTGAGTGCTAAAAGCCAAGGCCACCACCAAATTCTATATAAACTATGTCATTTCTATATACAGAAAAGTGATCCTCATAGCTTCAGTATTTAGCTGCCTGGGGCAAAAGAGAATGAAATAAAGAAACTACAGACATACATATGTACCTAAAGCCAAAATCGATGGAATGTGTCATCTGATAGAGACAGACTAGCAACCCAGAAACTTAGTAGGTTTATTACATATGTCAAATAAGAAAGTAGATTTCTTACAACAGCTAAATGAGGAGGGGATTGGATAATCTCAATGCAGCATCTCTGTACTGGAGCAGACTGATGGGAAATGGATGGATGGATGGATGGGGATTTCTGTGCTCAGACCAGGAAGTCATTTTTTTTTGGCTATAAGAGACTTGTTTCCTTGACATAACCATGCTCTTGTCAGTAATATACATTCACTCAAGGCATTTATTCATCCTGAAACAGACATGGTGGTTTATAAATTAAGTACAATAAGCAATTAACAATATGCAGGCCACTAGAATGTTTCAGAGGAGAAATGTGCTTGCCATCAAAGCTAATAGCCTGAGTTTAATTTCCAAACCTCATATTGAATGATAGAAAAGATTTCCTCAACTTGTCATGTGAACTCCATGTATGATACATAGTATATGCTTGCCTACATATAATATACATATTTAAAAGATATGCAGTTATGAAATATAATAAAGCAATATACTTGACTGACAGCAACACAGAATGGTCTCTGTCACATGCATACACACTCATGAGCACGCATGCACACATACACAGTCTAAATAAGAAACCTTTTCTGTGCATTTAAGGAGGATTGGAGGGGAATAGCACGAAATTCCATCACTGCTCAGAACTGTTTATGGCTGAAAATTGGCATCAATACACTGTGCAGTTCATTGTTGATCATAGGTATCAGAAACTGTGTAAAGGAAACTATGGCTGAGAATGGTATCCCACTTTCTATGTAAACTTTGTACCAGCAAAGTAGGTTGATTTACTAATTAACATCTTTTTAATCAACTGAGAACATTTTATTGCAATACAGAATGCTTATACATTGAAAATAACAACTAATTTGTGAATAGAAACATCCCACAGTAGTCAAAATAATAATAAATTTAAAATAGCAAATGACTGCCATTTTTTTAAAATTGAGTAAGGGGTCAACAAGATGGCCCTATAGGTAAAGGTCTTACTACCCTGCCTGATGACCTGAGCTCAAATCTCTGAGTGAAACCCACATAGGTAGAAGAACATACTCCAGAAATTTATTCTCTGGATTCCAAATGTGGTTCATGGCACCTGAGGACCCATACTCATATACTTAGTAGATGTACAATAATACTACATACGAATTAAAAATTAAATCATGAGAAGTAAAGATTACTTAAAAATAGCTTTTATTTTGAGCTAGTTTGATTTATTGCATAAGAAATTGCTTTTGCTCCATCAAATAAAGCCAATTCTTGCTAAAGTGGAATTGGGATACTTAAATTTCAGGGCTGATATATTTTGTTTGATCATAACTATGAGATGAAATGATTTGAGAACATTTGTTTTGAGAACAAATGCTTTACTCTACAGACATACACACACAGGAGATGTTCTAATCATGAGATATGATTCTAAAGTTTTACATGTTGCCACACTCAAAGTGGCAGTCTAAACTCTTCGATTCTAGGCAGAAGCAAAAAAGGAAGATAATTTCCATGACCTTTTCTGTTTTCCAATATTACTAATTTTCTTTATTTAACACAGTTGGATACTAAACTACATGCTCAAAGAGACAATATTCACTTATTTAAGAAACGTTTACCCGAAATTTCCAAGACCTTTAAAAATTAAACTTTGAGCACATCAGAAATGTCATAGAGGGGGCAGTTGAGATCATACTAGACAGTTTGAACATTAAAAGTACATCAGCTTAATATGCATGTATTCATTTTATTTTTCTATAAATATATGTGATTCTAAGAGTCAGGACATAATAAAATAGTATCAAACCAAGTGTCTTAGATTTTATAGTAAAGATATAAAAGGGTTTATGCAGAAATAGCCATGTTTTCAGGAACTCAGAACTTCTAATATAGCTTTGTCAGATGGAATATCTCAGACTGACCCTGTCCCCCTGACCTTACTATTGCCATATTAAAACTCAAGGGGAAAAAGCCACTTGGAAGCAAAAGCTTTATTCAGCTTACAGCTGTAGTTGAACATAAAGGAGAGTGAGGTCAGAAACTCTAGGCAAAGCATGAAGTTCTTCTAGAGAAGATCGGGCCATTGGGGCCACACTGCTGACTAGCTTGCTCAGGCTTACCTCTTATACAATGTAGGACCACCTGCCCGGGGGTGACACAACCTCTCTATGGGTGAACACATGAATTATTAATCAAGACAGTGCCTCTCAAGCTAGCCCACATGACAGGCTGGTGGAGCCATGTTCTCAGGCAAGGCTGTCTCTTACCAAATGACTTCAACTGTACCAAACTGACAAAATAACTAACCATGACAGACTTTTTTGAATAAGATAAGTCACAAAACAGTCTTTATTCCTAGTTTTTGAACCTTTGTTGTGGTAGTACCTTACTAGCCACTGTGAAACGAATATTTAATCATTTTTTGTATAGTAAGTGAATACATGGTTCAAATTTGGTGATACACTTACAAAACCAAAAGAGATGCTTCTGTCCTGCCACTATATAAACATTTTTCCATAGTATAAGTGGGTCAGGAATTGGAGTTTGCCTTTAGCTGGTTTGTCTTTACTCTCTGAATCTATTATAAAATGTTGCTGTGATTTTTTTTTCAGTCAAGACCATATTTGATAATAAAGCTACCTTGAAAATGAATTTACATTTATGTGTGGTTTTCTTGAACTATAAATTCTTAAATCAAAAAATTGTTCAGTTAGCTTAATGACACATTAACAAATTAATCATGAGTATCTTTTACATAAACTTTATCCTTAAGTATAGAACATGAAACTTGCCATTGTTTACTTGGAAAAAGTGAAATTGCCAAATGTAGAGATTTGATAATATATATACATATTCTAATTTATATAAAATTTAAACACTTATTTTAGTTTATATGCAAATTTTTTGTCAAAGTAGACAGAGTGCAATTATTCCAATTATTCAGCAACTGAAGAAACTGGGAGTTATTTTCATAATAATGACAGAGAGAAGTTTAATTTCCATCACATTTTATTGCCATTTGTGTCATTGCAGGTTGTGTGTGTTCACAACAGTTGACAGCTGAGGATTTGTGGCTACAGATACTAGGCAGAGAAAGACAGCTCCTATAACCCTCCGTTTTGCTTAGCAAAGCTTTTCTACAGTTTTATTAAATAGAAAAGCAAGTGTAAATAAGTAATAAGAGAAGAATAACTCTTTCCATGGGAAAAAGAATGCATTTTCATGTAAGAATTAACTCTTTACTTGAGAACAATTTTTTTTTTTTAGAAAGAGAAGGTTTAAGTGTGCATTTTTTAAACTGAAAGATGTGTCAAACTTGCTAGGTCTGAAACATTAATAAATTTAAATATTTATATTATGTATTAGCTATATTATGTATGATTAATTTAGGCTTATGCATTTTGAACAGATTAGTTTAATGGAGATAATACAGTCTTTATAAAGACACAGGAAGAAAAACAAATGTCACTTTTCTAAATTGTTTCTTAAAATGGAAGTATAAAGACAAGGGGCTGGCTGGAATTACTGGAAATAACAATGTGCAATTTCAGAAGGGCATAGGAGGGAAAATAAACACAAAGTCACTGAATAAAAATATCTACAAAAGTTTTGGATTCTTTCTCTCAGGGCACTTATTTCCATGAAACACAACAAAATTTATAACAACCACAGTATATATAACTTATAGATATGTTTTACTAGAAATTCTTCTACACCAAATTCTCTTATTTACTGGTAATGTTCAGTCTAGTCTCTAAAGAACGGCCTGCCAGAATATGAGTTATATGTAACAATAGCTTGTTGGTGTCTATGTAAATGAGCTTAGAAAAGGGGGGAAATCAGTCAGCATGTTTCATACCTGCAAGGTTAGGGGAAATGAGTTGATGGAAGCATTAGTTATCAAACTATCTGTCTGAGTTCAGATTCTGCAGAAAACTCTTCTCCAACATTCTATTCTTAAAGCTTTCAAATTCACAGCTAAACTGACTTAATTATATTGGGATCAGCATCCATCTTACACTTAAGTTTTATACTTAGCCTGCGGATTAAATAACAATGGCTCCCATAGACTCATAGGTTCTGGTACTATTGGGGGGTGTGCCTTGTTGGGAAGGGGCTTTGGTGTTTCAGAAGCTTGGGTGAGAATACATGTCACGTTATTTTGTAGTTGCCTGTGGATCAAGATGTAAAAGTCTCATCTCCTCCAGCATTGTGTCTGCCTCCCTACATGGCACCATGCTTCCTTCAAAGATGACTGGACTAAATCTCCAAATTATAAGTTAGCTCCAATTTATTTTTTTAAAATAATAGTTGCTGTGGTCATGATGTCTTTTCACACTAATAAAACTCTAACTAAGGCAGATCCCACTAGGCTCATATATTTGAATGCTTGGTCATTAGGGGGTGGCACTACTAGAGAGAGATTAGGAAATATGACCTTTTTGGAAGAAGCGTGTCACTAGGGACAGACTTTGATGTTTCAGATGCTCAAGCCAACCCCAGTGTCTCTCTATTCCTGTTGCCTATAGATCTGAATGGAGAACTCTCTATTACTTCTTCAGCATTATGCTCTATCCCACTCATGGTGACAATTGACTAAAGCTCTATAACTGCAAGCAGAACTAATTAAATGCTTTTCTTTATTAGAGTTGTTATGGTCATGATGTCTCTTCACAGCAATACTTCCAAAGAAACTTACCATTACCATATTTGCTTTGTCCTACATTCCTCTTCCTACATTTATTTGATGCATCTCAAAGCAAATGGCAGATATCTGAGCTATCTTTTGTATGATCATCCAAACTCACAATTTTTTTCAAAGTAAAGTAGACCTAAAAATAAACAAAATAAATCCCAACTACTATGCACGCTGAAGGCATGCTTTTATTTGCTTATCTATGTTACTTTGACTTTCCCTGTAGTTTATGTATGAATAGAAAATGCTGTGGTCAGGCTGATAATATTATCTCATCTTCTTGGCAATAAATCATGTTTCCCTTAAACCACCTTTGCTAGTTCGTCAGCATTCCAGACTCAAACCAGGTCTAATCCTGTGACTGTGTCTAGTTTTTAAACAAAGAAAAGAGACTGTCAGTCTATGTAGCAAACTCAAAAATAAAGAGGACATAACTAGGCAAACAATAAAACTTTGCCATATACATGCTCTTCATCTATCTAGTTCAAGTTTCCTAAGTATCTAATTCTTCTGAAAATAAATCTGAAAAAGATCAAATAAAAAACACAATTTTAAATCAGGTATTTTGCTGTTAAGTAGAATTTTGCTGTCAAGTGTAGGTAAGTATATGTAAGTAAAAAGTTAGGCTTGATTGGCCAAGGATATTTTATACCCAAGAAGATCTAATGTCTTAAGCTGTTTGCATCATCTCTTTCATGTTACAGACACATTAGTAGGATAACATAAACAGAATTTGCTGCTTATGCTTTCAAAACAAGGTCGCATTGGTCCTTGTAGAAGAAGGGCTAATGGATAAGAGTGCAGAAATCACTGACTTGGGCTTATTTTAAGGCCTATGACAATCCAGATAGAAAAAACAAAAAGCAGAAGACTAAATCAATTTCTTAAAGAAAGATAAATTATTAAATTTGAGTGACATTATTCAGCTGTAATAAGTGATCCAAAAGAACATATGCATAACTAAAAGGGCATTCAAAAATGTTCATGTCTCATGGGATGGGTGGACACATATCAGCCATGATCAGAAATATAAGACATTTCAATGGGAGTAGAGGGAAATAATTTTTGAGGTAATATTTCCCTTGTAGAATATATTATTTCAGCTACTTAAGAGGAAGTTGAAAATAAAATATTTGAAAGTAAATTTTGGTTATGAAAATTATTTAAAAATATGTTTAAATATAGCTCAGCACTTCTCAGTACTGGTCTCAAAATCATATGAATGGAGAAATTATTTTTAAAAAGTAAAATATGAGAGAATATTTTGGCTTTGGCCCCTAAGAGATACACTTGGTAAATTTTTCTGTTCCCAGCGGGAACCTCTGATAAGAGCAGAAAAGTACTCTTCATGTTTGGGATTGACAAGTCAGTGTGACATTACAAACAGAGCCATAAATTGTAAATTAGAAAAAATCTTCTGAAGTTTTACTATGAACAACAGATGTCACAGGGAGAAAACTGTGAAGTTCAAGTATATATACTGATAGATAATCTATCCCACACAATCTAACTATAATTATGTTATAATTTCAAAACTTGAAGTCAAATACTAAATGAAAAATAAAATACATTTTCAAAATTTAAATATAATAACAAATGTTTTATTATTTTTTATATATTAGCATCCACATTGCCATATACTATTTATTTGGGCATGCACACACACAAACTACATGTGTCTTTTATATATAGTATACATAATTTACAAATACATTTATGTATGTGTGTAGTGACATTTCCTAGAAATTTGTGCACTGTAGAATAATTCTGTACCATTGAGACACACAACCCTAGCCTAAGATATACACCTGGTAAAGAGGGGCTTAACCCTACCTAAGTTTGATTTGATAGACATTTGACTCTCCATGGAGGCCTTATCCTCTCTGAAGGAATGGGGGATGTGGAATGTAGGAAAGTTGGGGGTGAGTGGGAAAAGAGGAGAAGGAGGGAACTGTGGTTGATATGTAAAATGAAAAAATATTTTAAAATGATACATACCTGGTATTGAAAACTTATAAATAGACCTGAACCCGGGCCCTGAATGGCCATTGTACTTTATGTGGAGCAGAGCCTGCCAAGAATAGGGCTGGCATAATAGCAGTGGGGGAATAGCTGAGTCCCTTGGTCCTGGGCACATGGCTCAGAGGTGAGAGGCTCCACTTATTTGGCAGGAAATACAGTCTGTACAGACCACAACTGGTATAATAGTGGCAAGGAAGCAGAGGAGCTCCTAAAAGCAAAGCTGAGAGGTCAGAGGTCAGAAGTGGACTTTCGTCACCTCAACCTGTGCCCTGAATGGCCACTCTGCTTCTGTGCAGAACATAGCCCACCTAGAACACAGCTGGTAGAATAGCAGTGGGAGAACAGCCAAGTTCCTGGGCACACAGCTGAGTGGTGAGAGGTCAAGAGGTGATGACAGGCATTATAACACTGCGACCTCATGAGAACAACTGACCATCTGAATACATAGCTAATTAAGAGCCCTCAGACCAAAAACTCACTAAGAGCACACCAAGAACTAACCAAGAGTGAACTGGGAAAACAATGGGCAGACAGCAGTGCAAGAATACATACACTAATACAAAGATCAATAAGACACCATAGAAGAGGCAAGTAGCTCTATAGCTTCAAGGCCTGACCATAACAATGAAGAGGGAACAGAAGAAAATGACCTTATAAACAGCTATATGAAACTATTAGAAGCTGTAAAAGAGGATATAAAAAACTCACTTAAAAAATAGAAGAAAATACAGAAAATTAGAAGGGATGAACAAAGCCTTTAAAGAAAATAAAGCCAAGAAAAAGAAAACAAACAGGTGAAAGAAATTTACCAAGAATTAAAAACTGAAATAGAAGCAATAAAGAAGGTACAAACTGAGACAAATCTAGAAATAGAAAATCTAATAAAATGAACTGGAACCACAGATTCAAGCATAACCAACAGAACCCAAGAGATAGAAGAGACAATCTTTGGGGTGGAAGACTCAATAGTGGTGATAACTACACCAGTTAAAGAAAATATTAAAACTAAAAAAGTCATAACACAAAAAGTCCAGGAAAAGACCAACCTGAGAATAACTGAAATTGAAGAAGATGAATACCAGCTCAAAGACACAGAAAAATATATTCAACAGAATCACAGAAGAAAACTTCCCCAACCTGAAGAAGGAAATGCCTATAAAAATATAGGAAGCTTACAGAACACAAAATAGACTAGACCTACAAACCAAGTTTGCTCTCCATATAATAAGCCTCTAAACCAACAGAACAAAGAAAAAATACTAAGAGCTACAAAGGATAAAGGTCAAATCACCTAGAAAGGCAGACCCATTAAAATAACACCCGACTATTCAATGGAAACAGTGAAAGCAAGAAGGTCCTGGTCAGACATTATACAGTTACTAAATGTGCATGGATACCAACAAACCTAGACTACAAAACTATCAATCAACATAGATGGATTAAGCAAGATATTTCACAACATAACCAAATTTAAACAATACCTAACCACAAACCTTGCCCTGCCAAAAGCCCTAGAGGGAAAACTCCAACCTAAGGAAACCAGAAACATCCATGTAACCACAGACAAGTGATAAGCCCACAGAGGAAATCCCCCACCCCCGAAATAAAGGAAACACAAGCTACTACCAAAAATGATGAGAAATATTGATCATTGGTATTAATAGCCCTTAATGGAATCAATTCACCTATGAAAAGACACAATATAACAAGATGGATACAAAAACAGGAACCATCCTTCTGCTTCACTCAAGAAATGCGCATCATCTTTAAAGACAGACACAGGCTCAGAATAAAGGATTGGGATGGCTTTCCAATCAAATGGCCCTAAGAAAAAGCTAATGTAGCTATTCTAACAAAATAGACTTTAAACTAAAATCAATCAAAAGAGACCAGGAAGGTCACTATTTAATCATCTCAGAAAAAATTTACCAAGACAAAATATCAATCCTGAATATCTATGCCCCTAACACAAGGGCACCTACGTATGTAAAAGAAACACTTCTAAAGCTTAAACCCTATATCAAGCCTGGCACATTAATAGTAGGAGACTTCAATACCCCACCTTCACCCTTGTATAGTTCAACCAGACAGAAACTCAACAGAGAAATAAGGGATCTAGCAGAAGTTATGACCCAAATGGACTTAATAGATATATACCAAACCCTCCACCCAAACAAAGAGGAATATATATATTTCTCAGCACCCCATGGAACTTTCTCTAAAATTGACCACATACTAGGTCATAAAGCAAATATCAACAGGTACCAAAAACATGGGTATAATTCCTTGTACCATTTCAGATCATCATGGTCTAAAGTTCAACAACATCAAGAATCACAGAAATCCTATCTACTCATGGAAACTAAACATCACTCAATTGAATCACCTCTGGGTCAAGGAAGAAATTAAGAAAAAAATCAAAGACTTCCTAGAATTTAACAAAAATGAATCCAGAACATAATCCAACTTATGGGATACAATGAGAGCAGTCTTAAGGGGAAAATTCATAGCACTAGATGCCTACATGAAAAGACTAGAGAAATCCCACACAAGAGAACTATCAGCACAGCTGAGAGCCCTAGAACAATTAGAAGCAAACTCACCTAACCTAGTAGGAATAGATGGCAGGGAAAAATCAAATTTAGAGATGAAATGAACACAATTGAAACAAAGAGAACAACACACAAAAAAAATCAATGAATGAAAGAGTTGGTTCTTTGAGAAAGTCAACAAGGTAGATAAACCCTTACCCAAATTAACTAAAAAGCAGGGAGAGAGTATCCAAGTCAACAAAATTAGAAATAAAAAAGGGGGACATAACAGCAGACTCCCAAGAAATCCAGAGAATTATCAGATCATACTTTGAAAACCTATGTTCCACAAGAATGGAGAACCTATAAGAAATGGGCAGCTTTCTGGACAGGTATCATTTACCAAAATTAATAAAGATCAGATTAAAGAACTACACTGTTCTAAAACACAAAAGGAAATTGAAACTGCTATTAAAAGTCTTCCAGGAAAAAAAGCTCAGACCCATATGGTTTCAGTGCAGAGTTCTACCAGACATTCAAAGAATAACTAATAACTATACTCCTCAAATTGTCCCATACAGTAGAAACAGAAGGAATATTGCCAAACTCTTTTTATGAGGCTACAATAACCCTCATAAAAGCCATTCAAAGACCCAACAAACAAAGAAAATTACACACCAATTTCCCTCATGAACATTAATGCAAAAATTCTCAACAAAATTCTGACTAACTGAATACAACAACATATAAAAAAATGTTATTCTCCATGTTCAAGTAGGTTTCATCCCAGAACTGTAGGGATGGTTCAACATACGGAAAACTATAAATGTCACCCATCATATAAACAAATTGCAGAAAAAATAACCACATTATCATTTCATTAGATGCTGAAAAAGCCTTTGACAAAATCCAAAATGCTTTTATTATAAAAGTTCTGGAGAGATAAGGAATACAGGAAAAATACCTAAATATAATAAAGGCGATTTACAAAAAGCCAATGGCCAACATCAATCTAAATGGAGAAAAAGTCAAACCAATCCCACCAAAATCAGGATCTAGACAAAGCTGTCCCATCTCCCCTTATATTCAACATAATTCTCAAAGTTTTAGCTAAAGCAATAAAAGAATGAAAGGAGATTAAAGGAACACAAATTAAAAAAGAAGAAGTCAAACTATCTCTTTTTGCAGATGACATGATTGTATACATAAGTGACCCACAAATTCTACCAGGAAACATCTACAGCTGATAAACAAATTTAGCAATGTCACAGGATACAAGATTGACTCAAAGACATCAGTAGCCCTCTTATACACTAAAGATAAAAGTGCTGATAAAGAAATAAAGGAAACATCACCTTTTATAAAAACTGCAAATGGCATTAAATATTGCTTGTTGTAACTATAACCAAACAAGTATCAGATCTGTTTGACAAAAATTTTAATTTCTGAAAAAAATATGAGAAAATGGAAAGATCTCCCATGTTTCTGGAAAGATAAGATCAACATAGTAATAATGGCAATCCTACCAAAAGCAGTCAACAGATTCACTGCAATTCTCATCAAAATTCCAACACAATTTTTTACAGACCTTGAAAAAAATAATACTCAATTTTATTTGGAATAATAGGAAAGCCAGGATTGCCAAAACAATTTTGCTCAACAAAAGAACTTCAGGAGCCATCACCATGCCCAACTTCAAGCTATACTATAGAGCTACAGTAATAAAAACAGCCTGGTACTGGCATAAAAACAGACTTGTGGATCAATGGAATTCAGACTGAAGACCCAGACATTAACCCACACAACTATGAATACCTGATATTTGACGAAGAGGCCTAAAATCCTAAACAAACTGGATGGCAGTGTGTAGAAAAATAAAAATAGATTCAAACCTATCACTGTGCACAAAACTCAAATCCAAGTGGATCAAAGACCTTCACATAAACACAGCAACACTGAACATGATAGAAAAAAATTGGGAAATATCCTCCAATGCATTGCCACTGGTGACCACTCTTTAAATATAACACCAGAAGCATAGACACCAAGAACAACAATAAGTGGGATCTCCTGAAACTGAGAAGCTTCTGTAAGGTCAAGGACAGTCAATAAGACAAAACAACAGCTTACAGAATGGGAAAAGATTTTTACTAACCCTACAAGTGACAGAGGATTTATCTCTAAAATATATAGTCAGCTTAAGAAACTAGAGCCCCAAACCCTTAATAGCCCAATTTAAAGTCGGGTTCAGAACTAAAAAGGGAATTCTCAGTAGAAGAATTATAAATGGCTGAAAGGCACATGAAAAAGTGTTCAGCATCTTTAGCCATCAGAGAAATGCAAATCAAAACAACTTTGAGATACCACTTGACACCTGTGAGAATGGCTAAGATTAAAATCACAGATGACAGCCTATGTTGTAGAGGTTGTGGAGCAAGGAGAATACTCTGCCATTGTTGGTGGGAGTGTAAACTTGTTCACTCACTCTGGAATGCAGTATGGCGATTTCTCAGAAAACTGGGACTCAATCTCCGCAAAGATCCAGCATTACCCATTCTTAGGCACATACCCTAAAAACACACATTTGCACTCCAAAAGCATTAGCTCACTTATGTTCATAGCAGCATTATTCGTAATAGCAAGAACCTGGAAACAGCCTAAATGCCCCTCAACTGAGGAATGGATTAACAAACTGTAGTACATCTACACAATGGAGTACTACTCAGCAGTAAGAAAAAATGATATTTTAAAATTTGCAGGCTAATGGATGGATATGGAGAATAGCCTCCTGGGTGAGGTATCACAATTTCAGAAAGATAAGCAGGGAATGTACTCATTCATTAGTGGACTTAAACAAAAAGCAAGGCATTCCCAAACTGCAAACCAGAACCACTGAACAGCCTGGGATCTGAAGCAACTTGGAGCCCATTCCCTGCAGAGGAACACCTGACCCAATCTTGATGCTGGGATGAGGAAAGAAGATTTTCCTTGAGTGGATGCTGAACTAAGCTACCTTGGGACTTTGGGACCTCCTGCCCTGGCTGGGGAGGAGATAAAGAGATGTGGAGAAAAGAGAGTGACTGGGAGGGGAGGGAGGGGAAGGGAGTGTGAACACGGAGATAAATGGATAAAACAATTAGACTATATTCATTATAAATAAAAAAGAAAACTTACAAATATAATTAGAACTTCAAAGAACATTAATAGATAATAAGGTTCTATCACTTAAATATATGAGGCCACTTTGTTATAAAATTTCTATGTAAATATTATCTACAAAACTTTCAGAGATAATATAAAGAAACAAGCTAGCCACAGCTGACTAGCAGGTGCATGCCACCCCTCCCAGGCAAAGTGGTGATAACAGTATCTGAAACCTGACAGTTACACAGCCCTTGAAACCCCACCCCCACCCATCTCTGCCTTAAACCCAATCCAGCAGGGATACTTCCTGCAAGCCCAGAACTTCAGTAAAAGCTAAGGTGTGGGACACTCAAGTGTCAAAAATTACCCCATCCATAACTCATGTCATCAGATGGTGATCCCAGCAGCCTATGTGACAACTAGACACCCACAGAACCCTGTCCCACAGCCGACTAAGAAACTAAACCCCTAAAACCAAAGTAAGAAAGAAATTAAGAGAAGAATATACTACCTTCAAGTAGACCAAAAACCCAGATTGGACCAAGAGAGACTTCCTGAGACACAAAGATACCCAGAACAGATTGCAGCAACATCAGCTCTCTGAGATTAAAACAAATCCTTCAGTAAACTGAGGAAGCAATGGGCATATGCCAGTTCAAGAATACATATGCCAACATAAAGAACAACATGATACCACCAGAAGAAGAATCTACAATGAGACACAGTGAAAGCAGCCTTATGAGGAAAATTCACAGCACTGGGTTCCTATATGAAAAACCTAGAGAAATCTCACACAAAAGACCTAACAGATCAGCTGAAAATTTTAGAACAATTAGAAGCAAATTCATCTAGAAGGAGTAGACAGCAGGAAATAAACTTAGGGTTGAAATCAATACAACAGAAACAAAGAGTAAAATATAAAGAATCAATGTATCAAAGTAGTGTTTTTTGAGAAAGTCAACAAGGCTCTTAAACCCTTAGCCAATCTAACTAAAAGGCAAATAAAGAGAATCCAAATGAACAGAATCAGAAATCAAAAGGGGGCATAAGGACAGACACCTAGGAAATCCAGGAATCATTAGGTCATACTTCAAAAATCTATATTCCACAAAATTGGAAATACTAAAAGAAATGGACAGCTTTCTGGACGGGTACTACTTACCAAAATTAAATCAAAACCAGATAAATGACCTAAATAGACCTATAACCCCCAAGGAAATTGAAGCTATTATTAAAAGTCTTCCAAGTTAAAAAAAAGTCCAGGGCAAATAGTTTTAGTGTACAAGTCTAACAAACATTCAAAGAAAAAATAATACCAATACTCCTCAAAATGTTTCATACAAAGAAACTGAAGGAAAATTGCCAAACTCTTTTTTTAAAATGGACCTGCAGGATGAGGGATAGAGACTGCCGAAGCCTGCCTAGCCAGGATAAGATGGTCCTACCAAAAAATACCCTGCTTCTATGGAAACTTGTCAGATATCCTAGGCCAGCAGCCACAAGGATGGATGCTCCCGTTATACAGAAAAGTGGTGGATGACTGTCCAGGTAGTTAACTGACGCTGTCTTCTCCTAAATTCTGGAAGTTACTTCATGCTTCCAACTTTAGGTATATATTTTCCTTCTCAGGTCTTGACGGTGTTGAAGATTAGATAGTTGAGGTTGTTATTACTTCACATTTCAGCAAAGACACTCAAGTGTTAGAACTCTATTGTTTAAGATAAACAGCCTTAAAAGCAATCCCTGTGCATTTTCTCGTATCAACATTTTAGATATTAAATTGTACTTTGTAGTTGTTGTTTGTTAGCAGTAGTTTGACCTCACTTATGTTAGTACCTCCATGACCCATTTCCTCCATTGAGCTTCCATTTTCTAACTATCCCATAAGCCCCCAAAACAGCACCACCACTGAGTATTCAGTTACAAAATTATATGAGGCCTTTTCACATTCAAACTATAACAGCCCTTTGAACTGTGTTTTCAAGAAAATTCTCTTGGGGGAGAAATTTTGTGATACATATTTTGACTAATTTCCATCATGGCTGTGAAGGTTGAAGCTGGATAACTTTGTATATTTCTGGAATGCAGCACTTAATTGTTTCTGGGTTATTTATACATGAAAATTCCCACCTTAGTCCCTGTGACGCAGTGGGAACCTAGTTCACCTAATACCTTTTTCCTATATGTATTTATCTTGGTTTACATTTGACCCTGGTTTATGTGTTTCATAGAAATACTATGGCAAACAAAGAGATAAATTTCTGTCTGGATATAAATAATTCTTCCAAGAAAAGAAAAAAACCAACAGGCAATAACTGTAGTATGTCTATGACAACTATAAGAGACAGAAGATATTGTTACCAATACTTACCCTGCTAGTTCCTTAAATCTGATACAGAATTTCCATCTTAAATACCATCTGCATTTAAAGAGATGTGTAGAAATATTAAACAGGTCATGATAACATGGGTTTTACAATTAAGACCTGGGCAACAAATAATTTATGTTTTTTGTCTTTGGTAATTTGCCTTCTGAGGGATGAAGCAAAGAATCTGTGGATGTTGTGCCTGAAAGGCAGGTAGTTTCAAGCCAAGTTAAAATAATGAGGTAGGAGTGCAATTCAGACAGAAAGCCCATGAAAGTAATAAGCAACTTCATTTCTAACAAGATTAAGGAGCAACTTTGAGCCCAAATTTAGCCTCTGAATGAAGACTCCACTGACTCTGATTGGCTTCAGGAGACATTTTATCTGTGGGAAGCAGATGGGTATTTTATTGAGTGATAAAATATCATTTTGAGTTATTATTGTGTTACTTTTGATTGCCTTTTGAAAATGGAATTTATTACAAAGTAGATATTTCTTCTAGTTTTTGTTAGCACCATTACTGTAAATATAAAATGTACTTATTGTGGTTATAGAAAATATATCTGCAGCTTGTGAAATGAGACTTGTAGAAGCAGAATTGAAAGGCACAACCATGGTCATGTCATCCATGAGAGTAGCTCTTGGCTCCTGGAAACTAAAAGCTGTAAATTGTATCTGTAGGCTTTTTCTCATTAAAAATTTAAGCACATAAATAAAGTGTTGAAAGTACTGCATTTATTTAGATACTGCTTTTTTTGTGATGTGAACACTAAACTTAAGGCTTTGTGAATGTTAGCCACATGCTTTGACATTGTGCCACATCCCTCCCCCCATGAAACAAAATATTTTTAAAGCTCCATTTGTATACTTAATTTAAATATGACTCTAAACTTAAATTATTTAATCCTCAATTTTATCATAGTATTTTACTTTAAAATTAAAATATGTTTGTATTTTTTACATTACAAAATAAGTTAATTTTATACTTATACAATATTTGAACTTCTGTAAAACAATGTTTTAGTTTTTTAAAAAATAACTTTTTCTTCTATTTTTTCTAATTTTTAAAGATTTGTTGTATATTTATTGAGTATGTATCATGTATGTATTTGTATGCCACTCAAGAAGGTCAGAAGGAGGGGCTGCATTCCCTTCATACAGAATCACAGGAGGCTGTGAACTGCTTGACAAAAGCATCAGATCCCCAGCAAGAGGACAAAGTCCTGGGAACTACTGAGTCATCTCTCCATTCTCAGACTTTTTCAAATATTGTATTCTCTCATTCCTACAAAAGATGTATCTCTGTATGATTCTAATTCCTCATTCTATGAAATTATTATGGAATACCAGGGTATCTTTTTTTTTCTTCTTCTTTATTTATTTTGTATTTATCAAGAAAAACAGTAAAATGAATTTAAAATGCTGAAAAGTTAACAATAACTATAAAGAAGATAAAAATCATAAGCATGACTTATCAAGGGTGATAATGCAAATAAGATTGCTACACATATATTTACTTTGTGTTCAGCTTTCCCTCTGAATTTTTTTTTCCATCCCTGTATATCCTT